>MCJB01008257.1:36807-100164 GCA_002018475.1 Nicotiana obtusifolia | reverse complement strand
AACTAATAATAACTAAACTAGAGCTCGTGGTTTTTGTCTGTCACATGGTATTGGCTCTTCGCATTTGGCATATGAAGATACAAGGTTTTATCGACCATCTAACTCATTGCATCAAAAATGAAACCGCACATAGACCCACCATTTTCCTAATCGACTGATATCAGAATAAATAATTAGATTTCTCCATTAATAGGGAAAGAACATGTAGATGACATCTCAGCTCTATTTCCTCGTCTAGCAGAACACTGCTGCATTTCCTAGTCCTAGATGAGATTAAACCTCACTTTGCAGATTGCCTTCTAGCTGGCTAGATTTGGAAAACGGATTATACATTTTTGTACTAGTTCCTCTATCTATCCCAACTTGTTTGGCATTAAGTAATGAAACTACTTTTATTTCTTTATTAACTACAATGTACTACTTTTCCAAATATTTCTAAAAATGGTGTTACTATTGAAAACAAGTTGTGATCATGTATAGTACCTCCTTATATAGTTTCTACTTTCTACATGTAAAACAAACTATTTTCAAAGATCAAGAAATCGAGTTTCAAATACACATTCTTCTGGAGGGAGCAAGACTAACTCACGAAAGTGAACAAATTGAATAAGCCGGATAACTTTACTTCATGTGTATTTCATGTCAGACATGCATGTACATGTAATATGAACCGGGCCGAAGCTAGGTGGGCGAAAAGGGGTTTAGCCGAACCCTCTTCACTGAAATTACTCTGTGTATATAAGGTCAATGTTTTTCCATGTATATATATTAGACGTTGAATCCCCTTAGCTTCTTTGGGTATTTTTTGTTTTGTTTTTTGGATTACCTTGGTGAAAATCCTGCCTCTGCCTCCACCACAACTATGAACACTTGAATAATCATCAATGTCGCATAAACCTAATTAGAAACAAATGCACAAGAAGCTTCAAGCTATATATTTATAACTACCCGTTAATTTGGATTTTCATTTTTCAGTATATAACAAGCAGAAAATACTACTAATTTGATCGCTGTAAATACTTTACATTTCATCCGCTGCCACGGTGATAGATTCTCACATTGAAGCCACCAGCCATGTGTGCAGTTAAAAGAGGCACAAAAACCGGCTTATCTACATTCACCGGTTTAATCTCGAACCGCCTTAGTACTGAAGCCAACACATACTTCATCTGTGTGAATGCCATTTCTTTTCCCAAGCACACCCTTGGACCTGCTTGAAACACTGGAAACTTATATGGGCAAACACTTTTCGACACTCCATTTTCATCCAACCAACGATCCGGTTTAAATTCAAGTCTGTCTTTTCCCCATATCTCCTCCATTCTACCCATTCCGTACTGAAAATAAGTCACTCTATTCCCTTTCTGAACTCTTGTACCGTCTGGTAAAATGTCATCTTTAGCCGCATGCTTCGAGTCCCAAGCCACTGGTGGATAAAGCCTCATTGATTCATTCAAGCATGCTTGTAAATACTTCATCTCTTTCAAGTCGTCGAATTCGAGTGCCTTATCGCCATTGTTGATGGACGTTATTTCACTGATCATTTCGCTTTTGACTTTGAGATGTTTGGTAGTTAACCAAAAAAGCCAAGTCAAGGCTGAAGAGGTTGTATCTCTTCCAGCCATTAGAAAGCTTATGACCATATCTCTCACCACTTCATCCTCATGCCCTGCAATTAATAATCTAGAGAGAAGATCCATGTTTTTGTGATCCCCATTATTTTCATTGATCTTTTGTTTCTTTTTCTCTATGATCTCGTTAATACAACAGTGAACACGTTTCACGTTTTCTTTCAACTTCTTCTCGGATCCTAAATTGAGCGCTCTCTTGCTTTTCCAGACCGCGTATATAGGCGCCATCCCACGCATGGCACACGCTTGCGAAGCGTTGTCAAACGCTTCAACCAGAATTGGCACGTGCGAAAGATCATCCAAGCAATGTGGGTCAGTGCCGAGTGACACCTTGCAAATAGTGTCGAATGCAAAACGCCTAAGCACGTCTTGCAAATCCAACAATTTAGTAGATTTTGCAGCTTGGTCAAGCAATGGAATCAGTCTCGTTTCAACTACTTCTTCTAGTGTTTTGACCACGAATTCCCTCAATGACTTTGTGCTAAACTCGTGGCTAGCTAATTTGCGCTGCGTGTTCCATCGCTCGCCGTCTACGTTGAAGATCCCCATCCCGAGAAAATCGCCCAATATCTCTGTAAATGGCTGACCCTTTGGATAATTAATGAAGTTCGTTTTGAGAATGTGCTCAACGTTATTCGCATTGGCTGTGATTATAGTTCGAGGAGCGCCAAAGCGTTGAACGAGAATGGTTTGTGTGGGTGACTCTGATAGAAGTTCAGTGTACCAATCCAATAGACGGTGACGATTTTTGTAGAAGGAAATAAGACAGCCAAGGATTGGGTAAGAGCAAGGGCCATAGATGGGAGTGATTCTTCGGAATTTGAGATGAAGTTTTTTGGAGAAAGACAAAAATGAGAAGGAAAGAAACCCTAAAATGAAGGAAAGGAAGAGGGAAAGAGACATCCTTTTTAGCAGCCGATTAGTGTTTCAGTGAAGATAGGGATAATTAGTGGCTCTATTTATATCTGTGGAAAGAAAATGACACGAGAGAGGAAATTTGCTTCACTTCATTACTAATTTCATCACGTGCTCTTATGCCGAAATTGGAACTTGAAAGTAGGCTGCGGCTGAGAATTTGTCAGAATAGCGCCGAGAAAATGTCTTCCGACATCTAAAAGAAAAAATGTCTTTTTATTATGAAGATTTTCATTAAACAGTACTAGTCAATTATTCATTATTTTGTACTTGTCACTTTTGTGACACATCTATTATTTTGGAGAGTCCAATAATTTTTTCTTACCAAGTCTACTGCATATTCTTTTTAATTTTTTGAATTTTGTACCATTTTGATTTATAATATTCTTTATATAAATTTTAAATATATAAGTTTATATTCTATGCCCAATCCATATGAAATTGAGAGAATAATATTTATGTAATCTTTCAGGATTTATACTTATCAATATAGGTACACTTAAAAAGCTTATATATACCATAAAACTATTTTAATTAAACAGTACTAGTCAACTATTCATTATTTTGTACTTTGTTCGACTTTTGTGACACATCTATTATTTGGAGCGTCCAATAATTTTTTCTTACCAAGTCTACTGCATATTCTTTTTAATTTTTTGAATTTTGTACCATTTTGATTTATAATATTCTTTATATAAATTTTAAATATATAAGTTTATATTCTATGCCCAATCATATGAAATTGAGAGAATAATATTTATGTAATCTTTCAGGATTTATACTTATCAATATAGGTACACTTACTAAGCTTATATATATACCATAAAACTATTTTAATTAAACAGTAGTAGCTAGTCAACGTATATACCTCAATTAATTCTTATCGTTTAACCATATGGAAGTAACAAAACGTGCGAACGTCAATTTATCTAAGTAGTGGTGCCTTATTGTTACAACCCTGTCAATCTATAGGTTCGCGTTCAAGTTGTGGAGTTTTAATGATGCTAATATTTCAAAGTGATGTTAGAAGACACGGCCACTTAAAGCAATATGTGACTGCCACTGGCTATAAGGAAGACTAAGACCTTAATCCGATTCTAAGCTTCTTTCTTTTATTCAACCTGAAGCTTCTTTTCATGATAATACACCTCTTTTCATGTAACGTTTTCAATACCTTTGACCATCCATTATCGTAATCTTTCATGTATTAAAGTTAAATAAATTTCAATATTTTTTACCAATCAATTTAATGATCTTATTCCATGTATTAGAGTCAAATTCATATTAGAAAATTACTAAGGGTCGTTTTGCTCGTCTGCAGAATAGATCAGATTTTGAGTTAAATTTTTCGAGGTGCTATTGTTAATAAATGTACTGTATACACCACATATGTATTATTCACTTAGAGTTTAACTAATATGCTTTGACAATATAAAATTTTTATGCTATTAGATCAATCATCCAAAGAATAATCGCAGGAAACTATTCATAAAAAAGTGAAGTTAGTAACCTGAAAAATAAATAGATTACCTACTCAACAGTGTAAAAATTTTACACCGCCACTATCTGTAAGTTAATTTTATAATGCGTTTATTAAATTAGATTGAAGGTTAAAGTCACCAAAATAAAGCTTTTTACGATCCTAATAAAACTATCGAGAAATTAGCCTACAATTGACGGAGCTGACTTTCTTGGGCACGCAATTGAGTTGTCGACAGAAGCATCATTTTCAAACCATGAGGTCGTGATAAATTATAGCTTATCACAAACTTACACAAATGCCATCAATATGATAGCATAGTATGTGACAAGTCGATCCTAATTTTAGCAGGATTTTCTCTTGAAATTGGACGGTAGACTCCCAGGAAAAAAACTTAATCCAAATTCAAACTAATGTCCACTCAATTTTTTGTTCTTTTTTCTCTCTCTTTATTCATGCGTTCCAGTAGATGACATATTACAAGTACTGTCGTGGTAGGACTTATCCTTAAACGACGATTGGTATATAAATCTAAGAGGAAAGCGCCGAAATTAATTTGGATAACGGCCTTTTGAGCAGCAAATGACCTGTGATCTAATGATTACTAGTAGAAAATATGAATCATGAGCAATGACCTAGGTAACCTGCTCACTATGCAATAGCTCGCAAACCACACAAGAAATGTAAATCGTACTAGGCACGCCCGGTGCGACGAACTCTAACTGAGGAGGTTGCTGGTGAGGAGAATCGATCTCAGCGTATGAGCCAAAAAATATCTTTGATATAGGCAAGCCACGTCAGCACCATGATAGCCTTCATCGGCCGCCACGTGTAAGGTCTCAGCAAAGATCTACCCCAGGCCGAACTAGCCTCGGATTGATGAAGGGTGCTGTCGAAGAGTCACCAAGGATCAAGGTCGTAAAGTCATCGTAGATCAAGGTCAAGGTCGAGCATCTTAGACAGAGTTGTAACGGCTAGTTTAAAGATATGACACAAAAAAGAATATTCTACTGGATATTCTCTGCACATATACTATTAGGGTTTGTAGGAACATGTTCCCTATAAATAGAAAGAGACATAATGATAGGGAAGAGGGAGAGATTTACTTGTAAGAAAAGATATTGACTTTATATAGAGAATCTTACCACATTACAAGCATACCAAAATAACCTTTTTACTAAGATTCATGCCTAAGCTTTTCCACTTGATCCAAGAACAGCCCTGAGTGTTTTAAGGCTCATCAATCATTCATCACTGTCAGAAAGAATATCCACAGATCTCACCCCTCTTTGGGTGACTCACACGTTTTTATTTACTTAAGTGTCATTTGTTGCTATTTATTATTACTTAATGTTATCTTCCCTCTTTTTGGATCATTGAATACTGTTATTATTGCCCACATTCATTACCACTTGGTCAAATATAGATATAATCTGTTAAAAGACCGGCAACCTTATCTTTTGAATATTATCATTAGCTAAGATTGCCTCTTTTTTATTCAAATCTAATTGGTTAGAACCAAGATCTATATTTTTGGTCGAACAGTTTGGCGCCGTCTATGGGGATTTCTTAGCTAATTTATAAGTCTCCTTTAGATCTACAGCTGACGTGAGTCACTAACCCAACAAATCCCAAGATCTTTCTCTTTCTTTGCACGTACGGAAACCTACATGATAGGTAACCAAGGAGATAGGACTAAAGTGACATGTGATTTCCCTTGCAACCCCATAAGCGCTATCAACAAGAGCTGTGAAACGATGATGTCACACCCACTGCCTCCCCTAGGCGTGAGAGGTCGCCTCCCCCCATTGTAGCATAAAAAAATCAAATGGAAAAGGGGCCTCCACGTCCACAGGAGAAGGAACGCCACCGACCATGAAAAAGCTCCTCGAAGCGTGGTTGACCGATATGCTAGTAAGCGTGCTCAACAAGCCCACTCCATGCACGGCTAAGGAGACCGCAAGAGCCCATATAGTGCAACGGGCAGACAAAAAGGGCGACCAACCAGAACCTCCAGCACCAGGTATAACTCACAATATTACTACGATGCAAGTGATAGCGTCCTCGCCGCTATTATAAAGAAGATGGAAAAAACAGAGAATGAAAATAAAGTGCTTAGAGATCAAATGAAAGAACACCAAGAACGAGTCAACAAGATACCGGGCACCCCCAAGCTACTGCCAGAGAGGGACGCAAGTAGATTCGTAGAGTGGTCGTACAACGAGGAAGCAGCCCCGCATGCCATACCAAAGACCATCAAAATGCGTCGTATCTCAGGATATACAACGGAACGTCTGACCCCAAAGATCACGTGACTCATTATATCAACCCCGTGAAGGGCAACGACCTCACCAAGGAACAAGTATCCTCTATTTTGTTGAAGAAATTTAGCGGCACCCTTATGGGGAGGGGGGGAATTAACACGGTACTCACAGCTACCAGCCCGCTCCACAGAAACCTTCGAAGAAATGGCTGATAAGTTTGTAACGGTGCACGTCGGGGCCAAGAAAGCCGAAACAAGAATAAATGACATATTTTCCATCAAGCAGTCCTTGGGAGAGGGGCTGAGGAACTTCCCCACCCGATTCAACAGGGTAAGGATGACCCTACCAAACGTGTTACAGGGGATGGCAGTCGCGGCTTTTTAGAACGGGTTGAGTAGAGATGGGTCAAGAGTGACCAGAAAACTTCTGAGCCGATTGATGAAATATCCTCCTACCACTTGGGATGAAATCCACAATGCTTACTATGCCAAAGTCCCAGCAGATGATGAAGACCTCAACAGACCAACTCGACGACTCGTCTCGGTACAAGCCGAGTCCAGGAAAGAACGAAGAGATAACATAATGAGGGATCACCCGGTCTCATGGCCCAACAAGGAACGACATCAGCTATACGTTAGGGCCCCCGCTCCGCCTTTTTTCCGCTATGATGAAGGCCCATCCAAACCGAGAACAGGGATTCACCGGAATGAGAGAGGTATGCCCCTTTATTATCTACTCACAGTTTTTGTGTGTCACCTACAAAAATAATCTATGCTCTGGAAAAACTCAAAACAAAGGTGAAGTGACCGCAAAAGATGATGTCCAATCCGAGCAACAAAAAGCTCGATGCCTACTGCGAGTTCCACCAGGAGCGGGGACACAAGATAGAAGCTGCATCACCCTCAAGCAAGAGGTTATGAACATGTTGCAGTAGGGACACCTCAAATAGCTGTTGAGCGATAAAGGGAGAAACAACTTCGCTAGGGGACATGAACGCCATGGCCCGCCAAAGCCACCGTCACCAGCTCGCACCATCAACATGTTCATCGGTGGCAGCGACAACGCCTCTATCAACGACGTTAGATTCACTGCCTCTCACAAGCTCAAAAGATCTATCACCCACGAACTATATGACAAACTCGAAGAAAGTATCATCTTCGACGAGTCAAATGCTGATGGTTTGACTTTCCCTCACAATGATGCTCTCGTCATTACTTTTTGCATTTTAGATACTGATGTCAAACGTATCATGGTGGACGATGGGAGTGGAGCGTGCATTATCCATCCCCGAGTCCTCACCCAGATGAAACTCGAGGACAAGATAGTGCCACGCTGCATCACACTAACAAGTTTTAATAATGCAGTTGAATGGACATCGGGAGATATTACACTCCCCGTCTTGGCCGACGGCATAACGCTGGAGACGACATTCCACATCATGGACCAGGCCACTGCATATAATGCCATAGTAGGACGACCACGGATACATCTTATGAGAGTCGTCCCCTTCGGCTTATACCAAGTAATCAAATTTTCAACACCATTGGGGGATATTAGCATACAGGGAGAACAACAAACGTCCCGAGAATGGTACCACATTGCCTTAGATAGCATGACAACCAAAAAGAAGAAAGACAAAGAAAAAGAGGCATAACAATCAACAGGGTCGAGGTCGACACAAGAAGAGATCAGGGATGCCATCATGGATCCCGAAACGGTTAAAGCCGCATACTCCACTATAGAGGACCTCGACCATGTTCAATTAGATCACAACGACCACAGCAAAAAGGCCTACATCAGTTGTAAACTCTGAGAACCAGGTAAATTTAGTCGATTCTTAATAACTAATATAGATTTGTTTGCCTTCAACCATGCAGATGTGCTGGACATCCCTAAGGAGATCGCCACACACAAACTAAACGTCGATCTGCTCTACCCCCTAGTAAGGCAAGTCAGACAAAAATTCAACCCCACCATCAATAATACCGTCCACAAGGAGTTGGAGAAGCTATTAGAAAATGGCTCCATCAGGGGTCAAAATACCCTAAGTGGATCGCCAACATAGTGATGGTCGAAAAGAAAAACGGGAAATGATGGATGTGTGTTGACTTAACGGACTTGAACAAAGCATGCTCGAAGGATTTGCTTCCATTACCATATATCGACCAACTCATCCACACAATGACAGGGCATGAGTTATTGAGTTTTTTGGATGCGTACTCAGGTTATAACCAGATATTTATCAAAGATGAGGACCATGAGAAAACCACGTTCACCACCCACCAAGGAACAAATTGTTATAGGGTCATGTCATTTAGGCTGAAGAATGCAAGAGCTACCTACCAAAGATTGGTCCCGAAAATGTTCAAAGATCAGCTCGACAAGACCAAGGAGGTATACATGGACGACATGATGGTCAAATCTGTAAAGGCGGAGGACCAAATCGACCATTAGAAGGAAGCTTTTGACATACTGAGACGGTACATAATGAAACTAAAACCAGAGAAATCCGCATTTGGCGTAGCCTCGCGAAAATTCTTGGGCTTCTTAGTGTCGCAACAGGCGATCGAAGTCAACCCAGAACAAATCAAAGCTATCAAAGGGATACAGGAACTCCTGACTACCGAAAAGCAAGTCTAGAGGTTGACTGGTCGTATTGACACCCTATCAAGATTCATCTCGTGGTCATCTGACAGATGTCATAGATTCTTCAACATACTCAAAAAGGATAACGACATCTAGTGGATGCCAGAGGGCGTACAAGCTCTGTGAGAACTGAAGGCGTATCTGTCATCACCACCTATACTCTCAAAGCGCGATGCCAGAGAAAATCTCTTCATTTACCTTGCCATATCCGAAGTGACAATAAGTGTAGTCCTGATCCGAGAAAGTAAAGGTACGAAATCTCCCATCTATTACATTAACAAAACACTCGTCGATGCCGAGATAAGGTACCCACTCCTCGAGAAACTGACCTTTGTACTCGTCATAGCTTCACAAAAGCTTAGACCCTATTTCCAGTGCCACCCTATCTCGGTCGTTACCACCTTTCATCTGAGAGGAATTTTACATAAACCCAAATTATCGGAAAGGCTAGCCAAGTGGGCCATCGAGCTAAGCAAGCACAATATCACATATCAGTCGTGAACAGCGGTCGCAAGTACTCGGCGACTTTGTCGTAGACTTCAGCGCAAAGATAATGCCTGAAGTCGTGAAGGAAGCCGCCCAAGATTCTCTCAAAACACATGAACTCTGGATTCTGTGCACCGACAGCGTATCTAAAACTAACAACGAGGCTGAGTATGAGGTCATATTTGCAGGATTGAGACTAGCACTCAAGTATGGGGCGAAGCGGTTAAAACTCTGTTGTGATTCCCAGCTCGTAGACAACCAAGTCATAGGGACTTCTCAAAGAACAAAGGTTGCAAAAATATCAGATCGAGATCTACAACATTGCTGCTCAAGTTCGACGAATGCCAGCTCCTGCATGCACAGAATGTTGAAGCTGACGACCTCGCCAAATTGGCCGCAGCCACCAAAAGCCTCACAACTGGGGATACAAGTGTAGTCCACCTCCTCAACTCATCGCTAGACCAAATCGAGGTAAGATCTATAAGTTTAACCAGGGATTTGCGTAATCGTGTCATCGTCCACTTGCAGGACGGCACACTCCCAAACGACAAGAAGGAAGCCAAAAAACTAAGAATGCAGGCAGCCAGATACAACCTCCTCCACAGCGACCTATACAATAGGACATACGGCAGCCCTCTACCAAAATTTTTAGGCCCAAACCAAACCCAACATGTCCTCGAAGAAGTCCATGAAGGCCATTGCATCGCTCATCCCGACGATCGAGCACTCGTTAGGTGTCTCATACGGGCAGGATACTACTAGCCCACTATAAAAAAGATGCCTAAAAGTTTGTGAAAAAATGCAAGCAATGCCAGAAATACGCCCCAATAATTCACAAAGCAGGCGAACATCTCCACTCAGTCACCTCTTCGTGGCCGTTCATCAAGTGGGGAATGGACATCGTGGGCCTCTTCCCGACAGGGCGAGGTAATGTACGACTTCTTATAGTTTAACTGACTATTTCTCTAAATGGATGGAAGCAGGAACCTTTGCCCAAATACGCGAACAAGAGGTAATAACCTTCGTATAATGAAACATCATCTGCCGATTCAGCCTACCTAAAGAGATCAGCTGCGACAAGGGATCCTAGTTCACGGGAAAGAAAACTACTGAATTCTTCAAGAAATGGCATATTAAGAAGATACTTTCAACCCTGTATCACCCATCGGGTAACGGGCAGACAAAATCTTTCAACAAGTCCATATTAAACATCATGAAGAAAAAGCTCGAAGACGCAAAGGGACTGTGGCCGGAAATACTCCCAGAAGTATTGTGGTCATATAGAACCACCCCAAAGACAATCACAGGAGAGACGCCCTACTCTCTGGTCTACGGCATCGAAGCAGTCATACCAGTCGAAGTCGGAGAAACCAACCTAAGGTACTCCTATGAAAACGACACTAGAAATGACGAGAGTAGAAGGCAGGAGCTCGACGAACGAAGAGATATGGCATACATAAGGATGGTCGCCCAAAAGCAGCAAGCGGAACGATACTATAACAAGAAAGCAAAGGTCCTACCGCCCAAAGTCGGGGATTACGTACTCAAAGCTAAAACCCAAGTAGATATCCACGAGAAAGCAAACTGGGACAGTCCGTACAAAATTACTGCCAAAGCAAACAAGGGCTTGTTCCAATTAAATACAATGGAAGGAAAACAATTACCAAACAATTGGAAATTAGCCACCTCAAATACTTCAACTTCTAAAAGGAAGAAGCCCTCAAGTCGTACTCTTTTTCCTTCCCTTGAGTTTTGTCCCTTTAGGTTTTTCTCAAGGAGGTTTTTAATAAGGCGAAGAAAGGGACACTTCGAGTCAAAGTATGCGAAGGAAGGACTAGATAGACTGGGAGCGAGACTGGAACGCCAGCCAATGCCCAAAGTTTGTAACTTTCTCCAATTCATGTAATCTGAGCAACAACGTCAAAGTAATAAAAACTTATGTTTATCAAAACACCTTAACAAAAGGTTAAGTTCGACCTAGCTCGAACAACACCTATCGGCCCTTGGCCTCACATTAACACAAGGTTAAGTTTGACCCAGCTCGAACAACACCTATCGGCCATCAGCCTCACATAAACAAAAGGTTAAGTTCGACCCACTTGATCAAAACCTATCAGCCCTCGGCCCCACATTAACACAAGGTTAAGTTCGATCGAGTTCTTGTAGAACCTATCGGTCCTTGACCCACGATTTAAGGAAAGGTTAAGTTTGACCTAGTTCGAACAAACACCTACCGGCTCTCGGCCACAACTTGGCAAAAGATCAAAATCAACCAAGTTCAAACACTACCTGTCAGCCAAATCTAAATGAAGAGGCACACTCAACCTATATAAACAAAGGGAAGATACAACCCATAAATATTCGCTCACAAGGCCACGACCAACTAGAATACAATGGCAAAAAAAATAGCAGAAATCATAACAAGCAAACAACAAAAGCAAAGTATACAAGTGTAGAAACAAGTGATAGGTAAGGAAGAAGGCGCAAAAAACAACTTAAACGTTCATATATGAATGAAGAGTTCATTACAAAGGCTCTTAAAGATGACGGCAAAAATACACAAAAAATCTAAAAGAAAGACTATTGGCCCTAACCATCACGACCTCTTGTGACCTCATCATCTCGGTCCTCGGCATCCTCACCATCTTCAACCTAAGGATAAATGGTGTCATACCAGGCGTCCTCCTGACATCCTCATCCTCCTCATCAGGTCGAGGCATGGCGGGATCATATCCACAAGCGACCCGAGCTTCACGAGCCTTAACCTGGGCATCCTCAAAGGCAGCCTTCAAAACGGAGCCTGTTGCGTGCAAGTCCTGAAACACATCTAATCGGGCCTCGGCATGGATCCACTCGTCGTATAACTCTTGAGGTATACTAGGAAAATCTGAAGCATTAGAAGAGGACAGTTGTGCAAGTAATTGAACCTTCTCGGCCTCTAGGGCAGTCACTCGGTTTTGAAGGTCAGAATTCTTTTTTTCCATCTCCCGATCCTCTCCTCGAGCTGGTCCTCCTTAGCTTTTGCTATTGATTGATGGTTTTCCTTCTCGGACCAAAGAGTCTTATTCTCCAACTTGAAGATCTCCGCTTTCTTCCGAGCGTCCAAACGAGAGGACTTCGCCTTCTCAAGTTTCTCCTGTTTCTCGACAATCTCGCCGTTGAGAGCTTCCAACTGAAACTAGCACTCTTCAAGTTATCATAGCAATTCAACCACTTGGGCTTGAACATCACTGCATTGTTCCTCTACGCCGCTGCTAACCTTAAGCTCCTCCTCCCTACTTCTTAACGTCCTTTCAAGGACGCTGCACCTCTCTATGGCCTGCACCAGCTCCTCGTTCCTCTTCTGCAAATCTTCCCTCAGGGCCCGCACATCGCCACTCTCGTGAAGCCGACATCAGAGATCCAAATACTTGTTGTGGTACTCAGTGTAATTATTTTTTAGCTTCACGAAGATATCTTTGCACTTTTTCTCCCTCCAGGGGCTCTCAATTTCCAGAATCACCATCTGCAAACCAAAAAAAAAAGTTGGTTTTAGAACTTATAATGCTCTAGAAAGTCAGGGAAAGTTCATATAACAAATACTTACCCTAAGAGCGATGACATCAACGCTCCTTGACAAGGCACTATCATTTATCTCCTTAAGGCTCTTTCCTCAACATTGGAACAGAGAGGACCAAGGGAAGGACTACCTCCTTAGTGTCCACCAACAAGTCACAATCCATCAGGATTGTGATAATCCTCGAACCCGTCTTTAACCTCACCTCGAGTTTGGTAAGCCCCTCGTCGATCATTCTCAGGTCGTCCACGTCAACATCAGAACCTGACTCGTCGCCCTCTTCAGCAACACTTTTTCCCCTATCGTCAGTAGGCAAAGAAGCATCTGCGGCTGTCCGAAAGGTTTAAGCCTCCTCTTGTCGCAAAAGTTCATGGCCGCCAGCAGCCTCCCCTTCAGTCTCCAACCCTCGGAATGTAGAGAAACGCCTAGATCAGCTTCCACCGGCCTCGGAGTCTCGAGACTCGGTTCAACATCATCACTCACAAAAATTGTCGATGTCTCACTCAACGAGAAGTCCCCTTCCGCCGCATCAACGGCTAAAGGGACTCCGTCACCCACATCCACAGACCTCTTTTTTCGAGGTTGAAGATCCCCATCACCGAGCGAATGCACATCATCCTCATCAATGAGTGAATATAGAGGAGGGGCAGAAGTCTTAACAGCCGGAGCAGAAACGGAGGCAGAAGCGGCAGCGGGTGGAATTGTGATAAAGATTGAAGCGGCCATAGCCGAGGCGGGAGAGGGGAATGAAGGCATAGTGGTTGTCCTCTTTAGGAACAAGGGCGTGGGGGCTCTCGACCTCTCGCAGACCCTCTGACCAAACCTAAAGAAAAATGATAAAGGAAGAAATCAGCAAAAGGAACAGACATAGGCGAAAGAACCACGACGTCGACGGTAGGGAAGAGGTTACCTACTAAGGGAAAAGATGGCTTAAATATCTTAGAAAAACTCGACCAATCACGTTCCCCGCTAATCGGCAACGTCGGTCACCATATGAAGAGGTCGAACAGTTGCGGCAGAAGAGGAAAAACTGATTGACCAACCCACAATAAGGAAAAAGCTAAAAACAAAAAATGATATATAAATGAATACGAGCACTTATGAGTAGGGTTCCAAGCCTCAGGGAATCCGGTGGCGGCGGACACTAGGCATCGGTCCTGACAAAGAAATAGTCAGGCTAGAAATACCGACCAGTCTTGTCGTCCATCCTCACTACCAAGCTTTTCTCCCCCCGCGATGGCGAAGATTCAGCAATATCTCTCGATAGAGATGAGGGCCGAAGAGATGGATCAGGTGGCGTACTGTTATGACGACGCCGACCAACTCAACGAATTTCGTCAACATTTTGACCACCTTAAAGATATAAAAGGCAAGTTGCGCCATACATACATTGTAGTAGCGGCATAACTCTTCTATCAATGGTGGCAAAGGGAACGAATAGTCGATGATGAACAGATATGCGTAATGGGCGCAGAAGCCGGGACGATGAACTCGCACTTTGTTGTCGCCTACATGGACCAAATCCATGTGACCAGGTAGGCCGAACCTAGCCTTGAATTCGGCAAATCGATCAATCGTCATCATAGATTTAAACC
Source organism: Nicotiana obtusifolia (assembly GCA_002018475.1). NCBI lineage: Eukaryota > Viridiplantae > Streptophyta > Magnoliopsida > Solanales > Solanaceae > Nicotiana > Nicotiana obtusifolia. The sequence goes on along the minus strand of MCJB01008257.1, from coordinate 85,591 downwards.
TCTCTGTCACCACTTCCGGCACCTTGTGGAAGTCGGGTTTAGCATCGGGGTATTGAGGTATGATCTCCTCTACATTAGGAAGGGTTTCTTCCTCAATGGCAGCTCCATCGTCCTCCCCCTGGTCAGGGAAAACAACATCTAGAGGGATAGAATGATCTTCTATGTAGATATTTGATGAGAGGTCCGACATTGTTGTAGAAAGAGATAGAGAAGTAGAAAAAGCAACAGAGAGGTGAAAGGGTTCTACCAAGGTAAAGAAGAAGCTCTGCTTGTGAAGTAGAATGAATAAAAGTTTCAAAATCAACAAACCACCCCTACGTCATCATGACGCATGACGTCATGACATCACTCATTCTCTTGGACCAGATGACTCCAACAGACTTCCCGAGAAATTCAAAATATGCGGCCCTCAGAGAGCCACGTTGCATGATCGTTACGACGATCACGACTTGTATAGCCAGCTCGGTAAGCTCGACCACAAATTGCATCATCCACTCATCGACCTCGCCGGCTAGGACGACCTCGATAAGAGGACGGACTAACTGTATGGGAAAAAAATTATCTTTGATATAGGCAAGCCACGTTAGCACCATCATAGCCTTCATCACCTGGCACATGCTATCAGTAAGTCTCAGCAAAGATCTACCCCAGGTCGAAGTAGTCTCGGAGCGATGAAGGGTGCGGTCGAAGAGTCAGCAAAGATCAAGGTCGTGAAGTCATCGTAGATAAAAGGTCGAGCTCGAGCATCTTAGACAGAGTTATAACGGCTAGTTTAAAGATAAGACACAAAAGAGAATATTCTAGTGGATATTCTCTGTACCTGTACTATTAGGGTTTCTAGAAACATGTTCCCTACAAATAGAAAGAGACACAATGATAGGGGGAGAGATTCACTTGTAAGAAAAGATATTGACTTTATAGAGAGAATTGGACCACGTTACAAGCATATCAAAATAACTTTTTTACTAAGAGTCTTGTCTACACTTTTCCACTTGATCCAAGAATAACTCTGAGTGTTTTAAAGCTCATCAATCATTCATCATTGTCACAAAGAATATCCACATATCCCACCCCTTTTCGGGTGACTCACACGTTTTTATTTACTTAAGTGTCATTCATTGATATTTATTGTTATTTAATGCTATCTTTCATCTTTTTGGATCATTGAATACTGTTATTATTGCCCACATTCATTACCACTTGATCAAATATACATATAATCTGTCATAAAACTGGTAACCTTATCTTTTGATATTATCATTAGCTAAGATTGACTCTTCTTTATTCATATCTAATTGGTTGAATCAAGATATATATATAGGTCACCTAGTCTCCCATGTGGAAAACCACTCACCCAACTAACTCAATCAACCCTTGCGGGCCGAAAATATCAAAGATTTTTATTGTAGAAGGAATATAGTCATTTACATAAGGATGAAGTAGGATCTGAAAAGAAAAGGCGTAAATGAATTTAACAAATGACAGATAAGGTTATTGCTTCTTCAACATAATTTATATTTAATGGTGGATAGTTTCAGTAAGAGTATTCGGCATGAAGATGTAACTGAAAGAGTGATCGATGAGATTCGTCGTAAATTAAAGTTGGATACATCATATTATGCATATATCGTTTATAATCATTTTAAAACTCAATATTAGTACTAGATCATTTTTACTTAGGAAGCATGATTGGTGTTCGCTCTATGTTAATTAGTCAGCTGAATTAATATATAGCCTCACACTTTGTTTCTTATATTTTTCTAGGCAACGGAATTATTATAATTTATAAAAAAAAAAAAAGGTTTTAATTGGATATCCTAATTAATGGACCACTTGGACCAATGCTTGGTCGGTAGGAATAATATATATTGGTCATGTTAAATTACCGGCCTTTTGTTATCTTTTTGACAAAAATAAGTTGTGATATTGATGTTCTCAGCTTGAAACCAGTTAGCTTAAGGCAATGGTTTGGAAAGAAACTAAAAGGCAATAGGCCAAAAATGAGGTTTAATTTGCGGTGGATTTTGGTGATAGTTACTGATGTATAGCCAAACCAACTGATTTAAGTTTCTTTCTACCGACGTTTAAAATTTTAATTAATCATTTTTCCTGACTTCTTATTCTCTCATTTTATTACTTCATTTTTCAAATTTAATTGATACTTCAAAACCATTGTTAGCCGACACATCCTTGGATAGCAAACAAACGAATGGATGAGGAATGATGGGGTGATAACTGATATACCATGATGTAATGAGATGGTTAGGATCATCATCCTTTCCTTAATAAAAAAATTCAAGTTTCAACCTTAAAAATGAAGCATTTCTTGACAGGGAGCATTTTTCTTTCCTCTATGAGGCTTTGCCAAGTTGCAAATCTGAATTAGTTAGGGCTAGTGGGCTTCAAATGCCAAATGATTAAAACAACATTATACTCACGTAAATCCCAAACTAATTGTGATCGATAGTTACATATAAATCCTCAATATTTTAATTATTTGAATTCATAATATTTTAATATTTCGTACTTAGGAATTAGTACTATCTAAGACTTGGGAATATTGGATTGTTAAAAGGACGAAAAAATGGTGTGACTTTGATGTCGACGTTAAACCAAAAAAGGAAATTAAATAATTGTCCTTTCAATGGAGCATATAAGTTACGGATATCTTGGCCCCTTCTCTTAGTTAGGGAACAAACCCGGAACGTGCTCTATTTTAGACATCACGTATCTAATTCTTATCACTACCACACTGCTGGACCAGTTATTTTTTTCTTCTTCTTTTTTTTTTTCAACTGGGCCAGTTATTAAGAAACCCCTCTATTAGGCAGCTGCCAGCAAAACTTTTTCTTTTTGTTGGGATTTGTTAATTGAAACATACGATTAGTTTCGGTTTAACTACGATGTTTAGACTTTAGTGTGACTGTGTTTGTATGTATAACTAAGATGAAATTGTACAGTAGTAATGATACTCCTACGAATTAAAAACGTTGATTCTAATACATGCATGAAAGATTAAGTCAAAAGTATTGAAATTTGACTATAATGCTCAAAGATATAAAATTGGATGGTCAAAGTATTGAAATTGAAGCATAATTTTGAGTTGGTCAAGGTTTTCGTCTTCGTTCAATGTTGAATACGAGGCTATATATATATATTCAAAATTTACATATATAATGTCAAATTTATTAAAACCATCTTAAATACGCATAACCACAAATTCAAACATAGCTTGTACCAACTCAGTTGTGAAATAGGCCGACATAGACTTGCGTTAAATTATGCGTAAGACTGTAAGTTAGTAACTACCATATCCATATGGTTAGAAGATAGTAACGATAATTGGGGTTTGTCGACCTCACTGTTTATATAAATATCTAAAAAAGACGGCATTTAATTTTCTCGGCGCATGGCTCTTATAAGTTCTCCACCAGCAGCCCGCTTTATTTCAAGCTAAGTTCCAATTTCCGCATAAGAATCACGTGATCAAAAATTGCATAATAAAGAAGCGTGGCAAATTTCCGCCCGCGTGTCATTTTCTTTCCACAGACATATAAATAGAGCCACTATATCCCTCACAGATCAATCAAACCTCATTCACTCTTTCCTTTAGCACCTATCTTCACTGAAACACTAATCGGCTGCTAAAAAGGATGTCTCTTTCCCTCTTACTTTCCTTCATTTTAGGGTTTCTTTCCTTCTCATTTTTGTCTTTCTCCAAAAAACTTCATCTCAAATTCCGACGAATCACTCCCATCTATGGCCCTTGCTCTTACCCAATCCTTGGCTGTTTTATTTCCTTCTACAAAAATCGTCACCGTCTATTGGATTGGTACACTGAACTTCTATCAGAGTCACCCACACAAACCATTCTCGTTCAACGCTTTGGCGCTCCTCGAACTATAATCACAGCCAATGCGAATAACGTTGAGCACATTCTCAAAACGAACTTCACTAATTATCCAAAGGGTCAGCCATTTACAGAGATATTGGGCGATTTTCTCGGGATGGGGATCTTCAACGTAGACGGCGAGCGATGGAACACGCAGCGCAAATTGGCTAGCCACGAGTTTAGCACAAAGTCATTGAGGGAATTCGTGGTCAAAACACTAGAAGAAGTAGTTGAAACGAGACTGATTCCATTGCTTGACCAAGCTGCAAAATCTACTAAATTGTTGGATTTGCAAGACGTGCTTAGGCGTTTTGCATTCGACACTATTTGCAAGGTGTCACTCGGCACTGACCCACATTGCTTGGATGATCTTTCGCACGTGCCAATTCTGGTTGAAGCGTTTGACAACGCTTCGCAAGCGTGTGCCATGCGTGGGATGGCGCCTATATACGCGGTCTGGAAAAGCAAGAGAGCGCTCAATTTAGGATCCGAGAAGAAGTTGAAAGAAAACGTGAAACGTGTTCACTGTTGTATTAACGAGATCATAGAGAAAAAGAAACAAAAGATCAATGAAAATGGGGATCACAAAAACATGGATCTTCTCTCTAGATTATTAATTGCAGGGCATGAGGATGAAGTGGTGAGAGATATGGTCATAAGCTTTCTAATGGCAGGAAGAGATACAACTTCTTCAGCCTTGACTTGGCTTTTTTGGTTAACTACCAAACATCACAAAGTCAAAAGCGAAATGATCAGTGAAATAACGTCCATCAACAATGGCGATAAGGCACTCGAATTCGACGACTTGAAAGAGATGAAGTATTTACAAGCATGCTTGAATGAATCAATGAGGCTTTATCCACCAGTGGCTTGGGACTCGAAGCATGCGGCTGAAGATGACATTTTACCCGACGGTACAAGAGTTCAGAAAGGGAATAGAGTGACTTATTTTCAGTACGGAATGGGTAGAATGGAGGAGATATGGGGAAAAGACAGACTTGAATTTAAACCGGATCGTTGGTTGGATGAAAATGGAGTGTCGAAAAGTGTTTGCCCATATAAGTTTCCAGTGTTTCAAGCAGGTCCAAGGGTGTGCTTGGGAAAAGAAATGGCATTCACACAGATGAAGTATGTGTTGGCTTCAGTACTAAGGCGGTTCGAGATTAAACCGGTGAATGTAGATAAGCCGGTTTTTGTGCCTCTTTTAACTGCACACATGGCTGGTGGCTTCAATGTGAGAATCTATCACCGTGGCAGCAGATGAAATGTAAAATATTTACAGCGATCAATTAGTAGTATTTTCTGCTCGTTATATACTGAAAAATGAAAATCCAAATTAACGGGTAGTTATAAATATATAGCTTGAAGCTTCTTGTCCATTTGTTTCTAATTAGGTTTATGCGGCATTGATGAGTATTCAAGTGTCATGCAGGTAGGATTTTCACCAAGGGGTTCAAAAAACAAAAAAAAATAAACACCCAAAGAAGCTAAGGGGATTCAACATCTAATATATATACATGGAAAAATATTGACCTTATATACACAGACCCCTTTTCGCGCACCTAGCTTCGGCCCAGTTCATATTACATGTACATGCATGTCTGACATGAAATACACATGAAGTAAAGTTATCCGGCTTATATAATCTGTTCACTTTCGTGAGTTAGTCTTGCTCCCTCCAGAAGAATGTGTATTTGAAACTCGATTTCTTGATCTTTGAAAATAGTTTGCTTTACATGTAGAAAGTAGAAACTATATAAGGAGGTACTATACATGATCACAACTTGTTTTCAATAGTAACACCATTTTTAGAAATATTTGGAAAAGTAGTACATTGTAGTTAATAAAGAAATAAAAGTAGTTTCATTACTTAATGCCAAACAAGTTGGGATAGATAGAGGAACTAGTACAAAAATGTATAATCCGTTTTCCAAATCTAGCCAGCTAGAAGGCAATCTGCAAAGTGAGGTTTAATCTCATCTAGGACTAGGAAATGCAGCAGTGTTCTGCTAGACGAGGAAATAGAGCTGAGATGTCATCTACATGTTCTTTCCCTATTAATGGAGAAATCTAATTATTTATTCTGATATCAGTCGATAAGGAAAATGGTGGGTCTATGTGCGGTTTCATTTTTGATGCAATGAGTTAGATGGTCGATAAAGCCTTGTATCTTCATATGCCAAATGCGAAGAGCCAATACCATGTGACAGACAAAAACCACGAGCTCTAGTTTAGTTATTATTAGTTACGGATCCGAACACATGGAAGAAAGAATAGTTTCATCCATATGTAAAATTGATGCTAAGAGTACTAATGAATCACACATAAGAAATCAGTAGGAGTATTAATTTAAAAAATATGTGTTATATACAGGGTGAACGAATTAACTTGAAATTTATACACAGTAAGAGATCTGCAAAAATAGAAGAAAATACTCCTCGCTAAAAGTCATATAACTAAATAATATCAACGATGATCTCTAAAATCAAATCGCCTAATAAATAGTATAGTTGTCGCTGTTTTAGCTAGTCGTTTCCACCACTTAAAAAAGCTTGCTAAATAATACTAACGAGTATCTTAAAACAAAAACATGCCTTAAGATGCCATAAGATCCTTCCGTTTCATTCTTTCAACCTAGTTTCCAAAAAGAAAAAACCACATTTCTTCTCTTTCTTTATGTTTTCGTTGACAACGTCATAGCAACGTGGAATTATATTATCTTGCAATAATTAATGTGGAATTCTTTTAGACTATCAGCTCATTTAAAAGAATAACTGCATGTAATTGTCCATAAAAATTAGAATTACTAACTTGGTAAACAAGGCGCAAAATAGATAGATATTTACATCGACTTAAATCCAAGTTGCCTAACTTCTCCACAAGGAAAACATCAATCGAACAGAGGAAAAAACTCCCTCTAACGGCTCTATTTCGGCTCTTAAACAGTAGTGCGTCTTCTCACGCTCCACCTGATGAAGCCATCGGGAGGTCTCCTTCCGGCGGTGTACGGAGGCTCAAAAGGCTCCTTCTTATGAGACGATTCCACCTAGTGTGAAGCAATTATAGGGAAACAATCTTATGCTACCACTGTCACAGCTCCCGCCTCTTCATCTGCGAACCCTATCCGCCATGAAAGGGAGAATGTGATAGCTCGACACTCTACTCACAATGGAATACCATTCGTGATATTCAAAGCAAAAGACTATTATGGAAGAAGAGTGTAGATACACAATAGTTGGTCGATTCCTGAAACCTCATCCCCAAATTGATCGAATTCGGTCAAGGTTTAAAGAAATTGTCACTATTAAAGGCTCTTCAAAAATTGGGGTTTAACAACTACAACGTATTTATTGATTTAGCGAATGAAGATGATTTCAAAACAGTATGGTTCATAAGACTGATTGAAATTGATGGAATGCAAATGTGGTTGCAAAAGTGCTCTCCGGACTTCAAGCCAGAGGAGGATCTTCAAGTTGCTCCGACTTGGGTGCTTCTTCCAGGTTTGCCGTTCCATACGCATAATTGGCACTATGTTAAGCAGCTTTTGAGTTCAGCTGGTACTCCACTGGCTTTAGATGCTGCAACTATGGGAAGAACTAGGCCTAGCATCGCCAAAATTCGTGTTGAAGTGGATCTGGTGAAACCCTTGCGTGAAAGTGTTTTTGTTGGTCTTGAATTTGCCAATGAAGGAACATCTAATGCTCCAGCAATACAGAAGGAAATAGGCAAAAATGATGATAAAGACGAAAGGGGAAGAGGAAAGAACAAGACAATGTGGAGAGTGAATCAACACAAGTGGCAGGATCTCAAAGTAACAAAGTGAATGAGCAACAACACGAAGATGATAACAAAAAAGAAAGATAAATAGCTATTGCTGCAATGAACAAGAAGAAAAAGAAGAAGAATAAAACAAAAAGAATGACTAAAAAGAAAAACAAGGTGATATTCAACCTGTTGTACCTCAGGGAAATTCTCGAAAAAGACACATCAAATTCCCCCTATAAACCAACAGGACATCACTAGTTCCGGAATTGATGAAGATCAGCAAGATATAAACAAGAGCTCCGAAGACAATGAATCAAAGAGTAATAGCCCATAGAAAGGGGTTAAAAATTATCTGTTGGTTAACACCATTATGTAAGCAACACTGAAAATAGAAAGCAAAAAGAGGGAAAGAGGGGAACAAGAGCTCCGAAGACAATGAATCAAAGAGTAATAGCCCAGAGAAAGGGGTTAAAAATTATCTGTTGGTTAACACCATAGAGGAAAACAAAGATGATAATACCATGACAAATAGAGAGGCTACAGGTATCAATAAAATCTTAGAAGATACTAAATTAAATTCCATGGGATATAGTGATACAAGCTCATCTAGCCTTATCACTGAGATCAAACAACAAGAAGGAATAAACTTGGTGGTTGATCAACTGTCCATGCAAAATGCTCTTCCGTAGAAAGAAAGGATTTTTGGGACAATATGGAATGCTTAAGCCATGGTATCAATGCTCCTTGGTGTATTGGAGGAGATTTTAATTCCATTGCTGATATGAGTGAAAAATATGACGTAAACCCCACAGGATTCATAGAAGTTTTGATTTCATCAATTGTATGGATACTTGTGGGATGACAGACATCGGTTTCTGGGGTACCATGTTTATATGGTGCAACAATAGGAGGCCAAGTAAGAGAATATGGAAAAGGTTGGACAGAGTTCTCACTAATGATCTATGGAATCAAAAGTTTCAGAATAGTTCTATCAGACATCTTGTTAGAACATGGTCTGATCATAGACCTCTTCTCATGAAGTGTTGTACTATTAATCAACCTGTTATTAAGTATTTTAGATTTCTAAATTGTTGGGTGGATTAACAAGGTTTTTTTTATGTCGTTACGGAAGTTTGGGAAGCTTAACTTAATGAAAATCCCATGTGGAGACTCCAGACCAAGCTCAAGATCAGCAAAAAGCAAAATGAGTTGGGTGATATCAGTAATCGGGTGATTAAGTGGGAGGAAAAAGTTTAAGAACTAGAAGATATGGACCTATTTAATTTCTCAAATCAAACCAGAGAAGATTCTAATAAATCGCTCATAGAATATATCAAATAACTTAGCATGCATAAGTCTATGCTCAAACAGAAATCTCAAATCATCCATGGCATCAACCAGCCTAATAAAGGGGACAATATTGTGATCAAACTTGACATGGCCAAGGCATATGACAGAATGTCTTGGCCCTTTATCAAGGATGTTCTTAGAAAATTTAGTTTTGCTGAGCCTTGGGGTTGACTTAATTTCGAGACTAATCTCAGGTGTGTGGTACTCAATCAATGTCAATGGAACTAGATGGTTTCTTCACCTTTTCACAAGGTCTCAAACAGGGGGATCCACTCTCCCCTTTCTTATTCATTACTGCAGCAGAAATCCTTTCCAGATCCCTTAATAACATGCAACTCAATAATAATTTTATGCTCTATGTCTTATAGGGTCCCTCAAATCAACCACCTGCCTATGCTGAACGATATTGTTGTCTTTAGTAGTGGCAAGAGCAATTCAATCAAGCTTATCATGAAGGTTAGAAAAACTTATGATCGTCATTCTGGGCAAAAAGTCAATAAAGACAAAAAAAATTTCTTAACTGCTCCTAAGATCACCGCTACCAAAATCCATAAAATTAGAAATTGCACCAGTATGATGGACAGTTTCCTTTCACTTATCTTGGGTGCTGCTGGTAGGCTAGGAGCTCGTGTTTTAGCTACATTTTACACTTTAGTGAATACAATTTTATTGTATTTGAGCCTAATTGCTAATATTTTATAATTATTACGTGTGTTATGGTGTGTAGGATGTGATTTCGAGTGAAGAAACATGTTCGGAGCTAAAATGGATGATTTAAAGCTTTGAAGTCTGAGTAGAAGCCCAAGAAATTAAGCCGTGATAACGTTCGGGGGTCGAGGAACAAGTCTGGATGTCAAAAAGTGAGAAAAAAAGATTACTCTGGAAAAAAATACACGGCCATGCCGCAGGGTGCCGGGAGCTAGTGCAAAATTCCTGCAGAGTGTAAAAATCAACTCTCTGAACTTCTCCACAGGCGTACCGCTTAGGGCAACGTGCCATGCACCGCGCATGTGCAAATTCTACAGAGTATCTCTCCTACTTCGGCTTGGAAAGGATAGTTTTATCTGGACTCATTCCTACATCGTATAAATACACCAAAATACGATTGTTAGAGGACTTTTGACCTGGGAAGCTTTGGGAGAGCATTGGAGGCTACAAAATGTAGGATTTCATCATCTTTCCATCAATTCAATACGGGAGTTTGGATTGTAACATTAGATTGATGTTTTCTTTCTCTTTAATTCTATTTATGATGACTTTCTCCATATCTATGGAGTAGTTTACCTTAGGGTTTGACTTTATTTGGTGGCTTGGTTGTTTATGGATTTGACTAATGTTTAATTGCTTGAATTTATTGGAAGAGCTTTAATATAGTTGTGATTTTATTATTTATAGTATTTAATCGAAAGAGGAACATCTTACTGAATATTATTGCAGCGTATGCCTTAGTTTATTTTGGTGATTCTTTGAAGTAATTGAGAGAGCTTTTTTAGTTACTGTTTAAATTAATATTGAGAAATATTCGCGAGAAGTTTCTCTTAGATCATTCCTACCAATAAATTCTTGCAAATTTCACTGCGCTTCACATTAGTTTATTTGAAAATTTTAGATTTAATCAAGTGAGGAGTCTGAATCGGAAGTATAAGCTAATCACCTATTGAATTCGTGAGAATCGATAGAACCTCAAGAGTGAAATATAACAGTATCATATCCAGAATAACAACCTTGTGCCTATCATGTCAAAACCCTTATTTCTCATATTGATAAGAAACCAACTCTGCTAATCTATAGTTCTTGCAGTCAATTGTCAATTTCTTTGCTTTAGTAGTTAATCGTAGTTCATAATCATTCAAATCAAGTTTTTATCACCCTGAATAGCAGTTTAACCAGGAATTACTAGAACATTGTTCCAATCCAATTCATATGGAGACGATAATCATACTATACTATCTTTGGCTAGCGGGCATCAATTTTGTGTTGTGTTTTGCGCTCGTCAAATTTTGGCATCGTTGCCGGGGATTGGCAATCAATAGTGTTCAAAATAGTTTTCGGTGCTAATTCAGGAACTTATTTTATTTTATTCTTCACGGTTTTTCTCTTCCGTGTGCAGGCAACAAGTTGACTTCTCTGGTGTATGACTCTATCTTCTTCAAAAAAATTGATTCTGTATAATCCAGAGGTGGAAAAGAGTCTGCGACAGTTGAGGAAAAAGAAAGAACTCACCGAAAAGTTCTTTGGGGCAACCTTCAACCCAAGTACACATGTATAATAATGGTGACGACGGAGTAGTCTTAGCTGCCAGAGAGGCAGCACAACAAGAAGCTGGACAGATAGCAGATGAGGTAGCCCGTAGAGTTGTTGATGAGACTATCGAAGATGATGGGGGTCGAAGATTCAATTTAAATCGACCCTTAGTTGAAGACCATTTCAAAAATATGGTACGCAATCCTGGTAGAGCATTGGGTAATTATGTCAGACCAGTCTACAATCAGGGACTGTCTAGTGTCTAGACCTCCACCAGTAGCAGCGAATAATTTCGAGTTGAAGCAAGGTTTGGTTCAAACTATCCAGAACAATTATGTCTTCAGAGGGAAGGTGAATGAAGATCCTAACACTCACTTGATGGATTTTGAGAAAATCATGAACATCTTCCACTACAACGGAGTGTCAAAAGATGCAGTTGTTACACCCCATGTTTCATACGTAAAAGTACGTCGTAAGTCAATTTGATATAAGTGATGGTAGGCTTCAATTGTGTGTTTTAGTTGCTTATCGCACTCTAATTTACTGCACTTTAATTGAGTTTGAGCTTTAACCGCTAGTGTTATGCACCAATTGTGTGTTTTATGCCTAGTAGGAGTGATTACGAGATATGCAGATGTTATGGAATGAATTCAAGCTATTCTAGAGCTTTGAAGTCTGAGTAAAAGACCAAGGATTAAGTTGGGATCATGTTCGGGTATCAACGGATAATAGTGCGCTTAACGAGAGAAATGAAAAATCGAGCAGGACGCCACCCAGGTGCACGAGCGCGCACCGGACATGCAAGTGAGGCAGAATACAGGCCAAAGTGCGCGGCCGCGCACGTCCTATTCCAGAAAGAGTCCTATTTCGCGTAGGAAAAGGTGTGTTTGTTCGAGCCCGATTCTACTTGGTATATATAGATGAAAAAATGGTATTTTCTGGACTTTTGACACATCTAAGACCTAAGGAGAAGTTGGAGAAGCAAGAGCACAAGGAATTCATATCTATGGAGTAGTTCTCTTTAGGGATTGATGGATTTGGTGTATTGAGGATTGTTTGTGAATATTAACTCTAGTTGTCATGTATTGAATCGTTTTGGATGTTTTAATTGTTGCATCTATAGTCACATGTTCATGTAATCGAAAGAGGCATAACTTGTGATGTTTTTGCATTATCTTATTGGTTGAATTCATTGATTCTTCATAGTAATCGAAAAAGGCTAGGTGAATTATTGTTCAGGCCTAGTTGGGAGGATAATCAAAAGAGGTTCTCCTAAGGACCAATCCACTACGACTTCCTGCATATCTTCACCGAGCTTAACTTTGTTCATCTTGTGAGGTTGAGACTTAATCGAGAGAGGAGTTTCCACTGAACGTTTGAACAATTAATTGAGTCAATTCGAGAGACTCACTTGAACCTTCTAAGTGAATTGACTAGAGTTAAATCCCAGACAAGAATCTCGCACCTATCCAAACAACCCTTATTTTCTCCCATTGATATCTTCTTTGCTTACTCTTGTTGTGATTGTCATTAGTCAATAGTTTAGACTTTTAGCTAATTTTAGTTTTAAATCACACAAATCTAAATTATTGATCGTCTTAGATAGCAAATAAATTATAAGCTACGAAAATACTGTTTAAATCCAATCCCTGTGGATACGATATTATATTATACCATATTCTACTAGCGAGCATATTTGAGTGTGTGTTTTGCACTCGTCAAATTTTGGCGCCGTTGCTGGGGATTGGCAATCAATAGTATTGGAAATAGTTTATAGCGCTAATTTAGGAACTTTTTATTTTATTTTATTTTTCTCTTTTTACGTTTGGTGTTCCTTAACTCTGCGCAGGCTACAGGTTAGATTGGTGCATGACTCGATCTTCTTGGAAGGAAGTGCTACCATACGAACCAGAAATTGAGAAACAACTGTGACAACGGAGGAAGGAAAGAGATCTCCCCGAGAATACAGGGAAGATTGGGTAATCCTCAAGTAAAGAAATTATGGCGGAAGATGATGATAATGTTGATTTGGCTGCAAGAGAGGCAACTAGCAAAGAGAAAAAGCTGCAAGGGATGCTGAGGAAACAACTCTTCGAAATGCACAACTTGTCTTTGAGGAGGAGAGGGCTCGGAGAATTATTCAGAATCAACCTTTGGGTGCAGACCAATTCGGAAATATAACTCCCGGTGCTAGGAGACCACTTGGCGATTATGCTAGACCGGTCTACAACCACTCTTATATTTAAATGTATCCTACCCATCACGCAATTTATATTACAACCAATTAAAGTCCTACTTGATCCTTGACTGAATGAACGCAATTAGTAGGATAGTACACTACGGGCAAGCCTATAGTTCTTCTCTTGTGGCATGTGAATGTTATTTCTGAGAGTGAGTGAATTCTCTCTATCTTGAGTTCGTAGTTGTTCTTAAATTTTATTGTGTGTAGAAATACTCTCTATTGTTGTGAGGGAAATTGATTCATGAAGGAAAGGTAATGTCGTTGACCTCTATGTTGGAGTAAGTGAGCGGGTTATAAATAATGCGTGGTACTTTTGAGTCAAATGTTGAGGCTAAGATGTTACACTATTGTGCTTAATTGATTTTAAATACTCTTGGTATGATGAGTTATGAGAGTTGTTTAAAAAGGTCATGTCATTATAAAGTGTAGTTTGATTGCTTGAGGACGAGCAATGGTTTAAGTGTGGGGTGTTGATGGTAGGCTACAATTGCATGTTTTAGTTGCTTATCGCACTCTAATTTATTTCACTTTAATTGAGCTTGAGCTTTAATCGCTAGTGTTATGCACTAATTGTGTGTTTTATGCCTTGTAGGAGTGACTCTGAGCTATATAGATGTTATGGAATGAACTCAAGCTATTCTAGAGCTTTGAAGTCTAAGTAAAAGCCAAAGGATTAAGTTGGGATCGTGTTCGGGTATCAACGAACAATTGTGCACTTAACAAGAGAAACAAAGAATCGAGCAGGACGCCACCCAGGTACTCGAGCGCGCACTGGGTGCACACTAGGCGCGCCTGGGCGCGCAAGTGAGGCAGAATACAGGCCAATGTGGGCGGCCATATGCACGAGCACATCTCCAGGTGCGCGGCAGCGCACGTCCTATTCCGAAAAGAGTCCTATTTTGCGTAGAAGAAGGTGTGTTCGTTTGGACCGGCCCTACTTGACATTGAAAAACTGTATTTTTTGGACTTTTGACACATCTAAGACCTAAGAAGGCTAACGAGAAGTTGGAGAAGCAAGAGCACAATGATTTCATCATTCAATCCTCACTCAAGACAAGAGTTTGGATCATTGTATGTTTTCCTTTAACTTAAACTTATTTGTGATTAATTACTCCATATCTGTGGAGTAGTTCTCTTTAGGGATTGATGGATTTGATGTATTGAGGATTGTTTTTGTCATGTATTGAATCGTTTTGGATGTTTTAATTGTTGCATCTACAATCACATGTTCATGTAATTGAAAGAGGCATAACTTGTGATGTTTTTGCATTATCTTGTTGGTTGAATTTATTGATTCTTCATAGTAATCAAAAGAGGCTAGTTGAATTATTATTCAGACCTAGTTAGGGGATAATCAGAAGAGGTTCTCCTCAGGACCAATCCACTATGAATTCCTGCATATCTTCACCGAGCTTAACTTAGTTCATCCTGTGAGGTTGAGACTTAATCGAGAGAGGAGTTTCCGCTGAACGTTTGAACAATTAATTAAGTGAATTCGAGAGACTTACTAAGTGAATCGACTAGAGTTAAATCCCAGAAAAGTATCTTGCACCTATCCAATCAACTCCTATTTTCTCCCATTGATATCTCCTTTGCTTACTCTTGTTGCGATTATCATCAGCCAATAGTTTAGACTTTTTGTTAATTTTAGTATTAAATCATAGAAATCTAAATTGTGGATAGCTATTAAACTAGAAGCTACAAAAACACTGTTTAAATACAATCCCTGTGGATACGATATTATATTATACTATATTCGACTAGTGAGCATATTTAAGTGTGTGTTTTGTGCTCGTCAAATTTTAAGTTCAGAAATGAAATCATCTTTGAAATTACATAAAGTAAGTTAATCATGTTACTGTGGAGGTTACAAATATTTAAGATCATGAATACCAAGTACCAAGAGGGTTGGAAGGCATAGAACCTAAACGAATCGAAGAAAATAAGTTTCGTCGAAAGTCGACAAGTTGAGAATGTTATAACATGTACTTTTGGGGTGATACTATGGTGCTTAACATGATAAGGAGATTATATTATGAGTTATTTTAGTTGTATGATAGTCGTCTATTACATTTTTAAGTCAAGCGTGTTGTGGAACAAAAGTTGGCAAAGGTCATCACAAGTTACATTCATAAATGTGCTGAAACTTAGGTCAAATGTAGCTGAGCTTTTCTCCTAATTTACTTGGAATTATGGGATGATGCACCTACTAAATTGGATATCTACGAGTCTAGTTTCTAGCGCATTAAGCCGTTCATCAATACGACATTGAAGTAAAGAGATATTTGCGTTTTTGCGAGACTGCGCAGACTGCATAGGTGACAAGTAGGTGTGTCACCTACTTTCTTTAAATAAAAGGACGAAATATGCCCAAAAAGGGGCTAGTTTGGGTCGGCCAAAGACCCCTTTTAAGGGATGATTTACTTAAGATATTACACTCATTATAGAGAAAAAAATCAAAGATAAGCCCCGCACAAACTTCTCCCAAAAATTCAACACAAAACCCTAAATGATTTTCTCTTCTTTTCAAGTTCTAGTTGGAGGAAAGCGTAAAGGTTAAAGAACCAAGCTAGGAGCTGAGATATTCACCAAATTAGGTCAGTATAATTCCCTCTTTCATCCATTTTTTTCTGTAAAATTAGAGAAATTCGTTCAATAATTGTAAGAACTCATGGGACGGTGATCGAAAGCTGTGAGTTCGAATTATTCAACTTGTAGTGGACTGTTTTGTGGGTTATTTCGTGTTGTTGTTGGTTTTTCTGTTTTGCTACTATTTTATAGAGTTTTGGAGGATAAAGGATATGGAGAAACACCACATAATGGCGGAATGATGGGTTGATCGTTCGTCATTACATTTTCGGGTTGTTTGATACTACTATGGTTGTTGTTTTGTGTATGAAGTGGTTGGGGTGTGTGGGCTGTTTTGTGGTATTTTGTAATGGAGATAAGGTTGGAAAATGATGTATACATGTTGTTATTGTTGTGTTGTTGGTGGTGTTATGTCGAATTGGGAGGAAGTAAAGATTATAGGGTAGATATTGTCCGTTTAATTATAAAATAAACTTGTCGTTCGTTGTGCAATAGTTGTACTTTCCGTAACTTAATGATAGTATTATTATCATTATTGTAGATTAAGATGCGATGAGACGAGTTCAACATGTTTATTGGACAGATTGTGATAAGGTATGTTAAGGCTAAACCTTTCCTTTATTTTGGCATGATCTCGTAACTACATGCATTTGATAACGAGACATAAAAAGAAGTTCGTACTCCTGAATTTATGTGCACTATCCTAGTCTATAAGTTATAGTATTCTCCCTTATCGGGACTTTATATTCAGTTAACAATTGTCTTCTTCTAGTAAATGGAGCAGAGGGTCTCTCTCTATATATTTCCAGTATTACAGTATTTTCACCACCATCGAGCTATAATCGGTGGGCAGGCATCTATTGGTCAGTATTACAGTATTTTCACCACCTTCGAGCTATAATCGGTGGGTAGACCCCTATTGGGAAACCTCCGATCATATGGTAAGTCATATACTGAGCCTACTGTGGTCGAGCGCCTTGAACGAGCCTAGAATGGCTGAGATACTGAGCCTAATATGGCCGAGCGCCTATGAGCGAGCCTACTATGGCAGGACAGTTACATATACCTAGACTTATAAGGCCGGATAGTTATTTTACTTATTATATTAAGAGATCTGACTCAGTATCAACAGGTAAGCATATCTTCAGATTATCTTTGATTTGCAATTACTTTCAACTATTATATTATCAGTTCAGTTTCAGCTTTCAATTATTTTGTTGCCTTACATACTCGGTATATTATTTGGTACTAACGTCCCTTTTACTGGGGACGCTGCATTTCATGCCTGCAAGTCCTGATAGACAGCTGGATAGACCTTGTCAGTAGACAGAGTCAAACATTAGCTTGGTTGGTAAGCTCTACTTCCCCGGAGTTACCAGGTCTAGACCTTGGAGTCCATTTTATAAATACAGGTTTGATGGGTAGTCGAGGCCCTGTCCCGAACATGATACAGTTCAGTTATCTCTAGAGGCTTGTAGATGAGTCCTGTATATTTTGAATATCAGTAGATGATCATGGCAGCCTTGTCGGCCTGCACAGTTATATATATATATATGAGCTTTTGGGTATGTTTACCTCTCAGATGAGAGAGACATTGTTTTCAGATAATTCATAATATGGCCCTGTCGGTCTTGATTGGTATTGTCAACTTGTAGGTAGGCCTCATCGGCCTAAGTTGAGGGTTAGCACTCCAGAGTTCAAAGTTATAGAGTGGTACGCTCGGGCTGAGTATGGGGCCGGATGCGGCCACGCCTCCCTAGGTTTGGAGCGTGACAAACGTTGTATAAGAACAGTTCTATCCTAGGGAGTCTACAAGCCGTGTCTAGTAAATCCTTATTTATAGATGTGTTGTGCACCACATCATATAAACAGAAAGCTACAAGGCATTTAGGAGTCTGTTATTCTTCTTTCAAATCCAAATCGTGCTATAGAGCTGAGTCATAAGAGTTCGAGCCAGGACATATGTTTGCTAATGATATAGAGATGATTGCAATTAGAAAAATTACAGCTAGCCAGAGGGCTAATACAGCAGCAGGTAAGGGCACTAGGAGAGAGAGAATCCTTGACAACGTTGCCCAGATTGAGGCCCTATCAGATTATGCATACCAGATGTGCAAATTTCCACCTTAAGACCCTAAGATGGGGATATCAAACACACCCTATGAATAGCAGTCCATGGGAGTATTTGAAGATAACAGTATAAGTTTCAACATGTAACAAAAGCAATGTAAAGGAGGGTACAAGGTACCCAGTTGGTGAAGATTATCAGTATCTATAATGCAGGCAGAGGAATACAAGTATTTTGAGTTTACGTTCAACAGTAACAGAGGTATGTACAATTGGCCACACCTATCTTAGTTATGCCCTATGGGAGCTAACGAATATAGTTTAAGATAAGATGGGATATCAGGATCCAGTAGGGGTTAGAGTAACCCAAAATGGTGGATGGATTATTAGCATTAGCTGACATTTCCGAAGGATATTGTAAACGTGATAATAGTTCTCCTTGTGAGACACCCAGGTGGTGCACTCTAGAATAGTATAGTCTGATATGAATACTAGAAAGTTCAGATTGGCACTAGAATCCTAGAAGGGATAAATATTTACTTTAGTATAACTCACGTCCCTAATAAAGAGAGAATGCCAGGCGACCTAAAGAGCTAGTGAGATGGAGCAAGGAGAGCTAAAGCGAAATATTATTTTGTTGAAGTTTTCAGAATAAGGTAAAAGACAAAAACATCAACATGAGAATAAGAAAGAGTAAATGAAGCATTATGAATAAGATATGATAAATGGGTGATAACAGTAAATCAAAATATGATAGGATGACAAAGTTTATAGGCAAGTGAAGGAAAAGAAAAGAGGTAACGGGCATTGAGACAATAAAATTGTATAAGCCATAAGGTCATACCCTCATTTTGAGAAATACGTTAGTGACTCAAACGTGATTACCATAAGGCTAAGTTAGACCCTCGTCGTAATATAAATCAGTATGGGCTAGTGAACAAGATAAATTGAACATGAATTAGGGATCGGAAGATTCGATAATAGTCGACATCGTGAGAATTTCAGTGATAGCGTTCTGGCAATAATAGAATGGACAACCAAAGAATAAACTTTAAAGTTCCTTCAGGAAGACGCTTCGCTATAGCAAGTACTGTGAGCAGACTTAAGCTTAAGGAGTTAGGTGTGCCAGTTATACTAGGTGTCACCCTTGTGCGTAAGGAATTCAGTTATCCCTGGGTATAGAAGGGTTACCGTAAGGCGAGTAAAGGTCATTGATGATGTGAGAAGACGCCAAAGATGAAGAGGTAAAACATCTATAGGTATATTGTCGTAGCACTAAATCTTAGTACTTCCCAGAAAGGGGGAAGATGGTATGATATGGTATTAAGTCGGAGTTAAGTGGTTCAGGTAACTATGGAATGGTAAAGGAAGAATGTGGTAAAAAGGCGAAAGGAATGAGATTGCATTTATTTAGACCCTACAGATATGTTACTACTACAGAACATTATGCAAGCACGACACCAGGGAGAGGAAGTAAGGGATCCTGCCCAAGATGTTATTGATAAATAAGTGCGAATGAACACTTGATACATAAGGAGCCAGTGCGAGAGGTAAGTTAAGAAAAAGGAAATAACCCAAGAGAGATTACGCGGAATACAAATATGAGAATCGACCAACGAGAAGTTAGTAGTTGAAGTAGGAAGAGTCCAGTTATGGCTAGACAAGTGAATAAAGATAAATCAACAGATCGTGCAAGATTAACGTAGTGAACCCCAGCATAGGGAATTCAGTCTCACAGATATGATGACATCATGATCCTTGAGAAGTATTCAAATAGGAGTTGGGGTAGTTAAAGGTACCGTATAAGTGTTACAAAAATATAAGAGAGTGCCATTGGGGAGACAATCAAAATTTTGATTCAGAAGCAACCCTACGAGCACAAGGGTGCGGAGGTAAGTAACAAGGGATAATTATAGGCGAGTAAGAATTTCAAAAGTTTTGTCGGATATACGAGGTAATAAGCGAGCAGCTTTACAAGAGTCAGAAGGCCTCCCCAAATTACTACAACGAAAGACTAGCTGAGGAAATAAGGAAGAAGGCTTCAACCTAAGCATAGTGATCTGAGAAGAAATGATCTTGGAACAACAGTCTCACTACAACATTGTATGCACTCCATAATAAATTGGCACCCATCATGACCAATGAATGGGAAGTAAAATCAAAAGTAAAAGTAACATTCAATATCATAGGAGTTGCACGGAATTCCAATATATGTGGGCACTGAGATAAGCCAAGTATTCATGCAACATGTGGCAGAACAACCGGGAAAAGTAATTGCTTGCTTTTAAACAAAGATGAGAAGGCACGAAAGGAATTATTCGATCAATGACCCAGAGTTAGTTACATTATGAACACACTTAAGATTTTTGAGTATTATCCATGTAACATATATGTTGACATTCATACAGTTATGGGAGACTTCAGTACAGGTTAAAAGAAAGAATTAAGTCCACATCACAGATAAAGGCTTGAATTGTTAGAAGATTATAACATGGATGTTACATAGCGTCCACAAAAGGCTAATGTAAGAGCTAATACCTTTAGCCACATATTGGAAGACATCTTAAGCCATCATAAAGGTTGAGAGAGAAGAGGAACTCAGGAGTTACAATAGCTAAGTAAATCAGGAGTCCGATTATTAGACCCAGATGATTATAGAAATCGTGACTCAGAATATTGAAGAATCACCATTAATAGCAGAGGTACAAGAGAGATAGTACAACGGCCATATTCTATAACAGCTTCACGATTAGGCCAGTTAGACGAGTACCAGCCTCATAAGAAGTCGATATGAAGCTCCCCGTCGGATTGTGTATGCACTAGAGGTGCATGTATTATAGTAGAGCTTTAAGTTACGGACCTGAATTCCACCTATGTGGAAGGGAGGTTTTGAAAGCGACAGAAAATACAATGAAAGATATATAAGTAAGAAAGAGAAAGGTAAAGAAGGTATGAGATACTCAAGTGCAGAAGGTTATGAATAGTCCAGACTTCAGATAGAGGGCTAGAAGCGCGGTGATTCAATATCCAAAAATGATAGTGGTGTTCAGTAGCATATCTTCCAACCTATGGTTTCCAGGTATCGAGAGGTCTAGCTAAGAGAGTAAAGAAGATTTAGAGACGACGTGATGTCTCGCTTGAGGTTCCAGGATAACATAAAGAAATATATGGTGCTAGCAAGTTAAAGGAAGGTCATGAGTAGTATAAATAGATATGTGTAGGTCGCAAGCTAAAGTATGGTAGGGTGACAAGGTTTTAGGGAGACAGGAGTAAAGATAAAAAAAGGTGAGTAAGAAGGTGACGAGAATAGGTAAGTCCTCGGAATTAAACCCATCAAAACAAGAGAGCTGATGGTTTTCATAAGTTATAAAAAGCTTAGTATAGCCTGAATAAACTCAGAGGAGTCTAATACTAGGAGCATTTAGAAGGGATGAAATGGTTCCCTAGTAGTAGAATAAGAGTGTAATTGTGATAGATAAGAGGATGAAATTTAGGCTTTTTATTGGGTAATGATTCAAAAACGAAGGGATTTCATGAATTGCACCGGATTAGAATACCCCCATAAGATGGATCATGTTGGGATGCTATGAAATATGGTTATTGAAGTATAGCATCATCCCTAGGTGGATCAGGCAAATTATCAAATGTTCCCCGACGAGACGTGAGCCCTAGTGGCAATGTATTACATATGAGGTTTAAAGATATCGGTGGTAGATTAAAGATCAACATTAAGATAAATTAACAATAGATGGATAAAAGTTCTAACATATGAGAGGAGATTAGGGTGCCATTCTTTAGATGAACAGTAATAAGGAAGCATTAAAGGACTTAGATTTATACATATAAGCTAAGCAATGAGAGAGTAACCTGGAGTTGGGTAGCAGACTTCGGTACTAATAAATCAAAGTAAGACTTATGGTATAGTATGACCTACCTAGCTGTAGTAAAGGCAGAAGCGTAGATAATCAAGGCTATGAAAGAAGATATAGCAATAGTTGTAAGTTCGACAAAATACCGAGCGAAGAACTTCAGTATACCTTTAGATTCCCAGAGGGACAGCTTGTTATAGTTCTGTATATGTTTACAAATTGAGGCCTCGAGATTGGCTGAAAGCTAGAGTAAAAAGGAGAGAAGAGTTACATAGGCGCGCATACAAGGACAGAGTCCTACAGGATGCATGACAGAAGGTAGCAATAGTTATAAGATTGGAAGAATTCTGACACAAAGGTCGTGGTGTGAGAAAGAGGCTAAAGGGGGAAATGCCCTAATCTTCGGATTTATTCACAGAACAGTCACTAGATAGAAAGGAAAGTATTAAAGTATTCGTAAGAGCTATAGGTTATAAGACTGATAAGCGCATCAGTCAACAGTCTAGGACGAATGTTCCAGGGGGGAATGATGTTACACCCCATATTTCATACGTAAAATTACGTCGTAAGTCAATTGATGTAAGCTCAGAAATGAAATCATCTTTGAAAGTACATAAAGTAAGTTAATCATGTTACTGTGGAGGTTACAAATATATAAGATCATGAATACTAAGTACCAAGAGGGTTAGAAGGCTTAAAAGCTAAACGAATCATAGAAAATAAGTTTCGTCGAAAGTTGACAAGTTGGGAATGTTATAACATGTACTTTTGGGGTGAGACTAGGGTGCTTAACATGATAAGGAGGTTATGTTATGAGTTATTTTGGTTGTATGATAGTCGTGTATTATATTTTAAAGTCAAGCGAGCTGTGGAACAAAAGTTGGCAAAGTTCATCACAAGTTATATTCATAAACGTGTTGAAACTTAGGTCAAATGTAGCTTTGCTTTTCTCCCAATATACTTGAATTACGGGATGACCCACATACCAAATTGAAGATCAACGAGTTTAGTTTCTAAGACATTAAGTCGTTTGTCGATACAACATCAAAGTAAAGAGATATTTGCGTTTTTGCGAGATTCGCAGACTGCATAGGTGACAAGTAGGTGTGTCACCTACTTGCTTAAATAAAAGGACGAAATATGCCCAAAAAGGGGCTAGTTTGAGTCGGTCAAAGAGCCCTTTTATATTACACTCTTTATAGAGCAAAAAAACAGAGATAAGCCCTTGCAAACTGTTGACGGCCAATTTTGACCCTCCCTTTTAATATTAATTTATTTATACTTAATAATTCATAATAAATATTTTGAAAATATTTTCTAGTAATAAATACCTATTTCTACAAATTAATTAAGTATTAGTTTTAAAATTAATCACTTAGTCTTAGTATTACATAATTACAAAATATTTACTAATTTAAGATGATTAAAATAACCTTTATATACATCACATATACCTTATAATTAATTTGACAAAATTACTCCTTAATTTCTAGTAAATCAGATTACTATGTTGATACTCTGAAATTAGTGTTTTAATTTGCTAAAATGGAATATTTATAAATAATTAATTAAAATAGTTAGTAGTATGTATAATAATTATAATTTTACCATATTTTATTAAAAATTATTAAGCTTATTTAATTTAATTATAAAGAGCATCAAAAGAGGCTAGAGGCTATAACTGTAATTCTCAACTAAATACAAAGTGGCTATTCTTTAAATCAACTTTAGCCCAAATGACCAAGCCTAATCCGAAATGACCCAGTCCAAACAATCCCTCCAATCCACTTTGGCAATGCTAGACATTCCTTTTTAAACCAATCGGAGCTTGCCACGCCACCCGTCTCCAACACACACAAAACGAACACAATTAATTTGGGCTGTCCGTTTATTAGATCAACGACCCACAATTTTTTATTCCACTTTCTCTTTAAATTAAAATCACCTAGTATAGTTAATCTTAGCCATTAGATCACAAGGATCCAGTGGCCACCGAAATTCTTCATAAAATCATTTAAACCCCAAAATGCCAAAACTGTTGATCTCATAGATCAACGGTTCAGATCATATCTCCCTATGTTAAACCTAAAGACCCATACCAAAGCACCCTAAACCCTAATCATTTACCACCTCCCCTGCCGCCTCTCTTTCCCTTTCCCCTCTCTTTTCTCTCATCCCTATCAGCCCCATCAGTCCCAAAACTTTGCACAAATTTGTGCAAGGTCACGAATCAAGACTTAAGATATCCATCTTGCACATGCTAACCGCGAATCTCACCGATTTCCATTCCATTTCCATTGATTCGATTTGAATCTCAAATCTGAAACCCTAGACCTAAACTATGCAACTTGAAAATCCATCAACCCTTCTCTGTTCTGTCGAGTCGGAGCACACATGGCTAATATCTTTAGCTTCATCATTATTATTCGTTGTTCAGAGGTCAAACGCAGTGACCTCTGAACATTAGGGTTTGGAAGTTGGTCCAAAGGCTTTAACGGTCGACCTCCTCATGCTCAGGTAAACTCAACAGTGCTTTTCCCCTCTGTTCTTTCCGATTTCACCCGATTATGCTTACATCATTAACTCTTCGTCATCTTCCACTTACGATTTGAATCTTTTGAAACCCTAGAGCCATTAAATGGAACTATAATTAGGGCATTAATTTCTCTCAACTATCATCACCTACAATCACACCAAAACCTAACACGAACACAGAAGCAATACTAACTTCTCTCCTCGGCACAAGCATTGACCTGGGCCTTGAGACCCTTGGGAACTTTGAAGTGTCGGGGGATTCGAAGGGGACATCGACCTTGAGTAGAACTCACTCCTTGGCCTTTAATTCATTAACACTTGTTATTTTTTAGGGGTTTAATGTCTAATGACAACGAAATATTTTCAATGTAAATCATTTACCATATATAACCACTACATTAGTATAAGTTCTCATGGTATTTGAGTATTGTATTTTTTGTTATATTTTGCCCCAGTCAGTTACCTATATGTTTCATGCATGGTTGAACATACAAAATATGTATCTAATGATTTTATCTTTATTTTTGAACATATATATTTGTTTGGGCCTGCCGAGTTCTTATGGAACTCAGGCCCAAGTCCAGCATTGTCGTATTTTCTAAAAATCTAAAGTCGGTTGTGGCCGTACCTATTACTGTTGGGCCTGCCTCTCTGAGTCCCAAATATCATAGTCCAATCCTCTTCCTCTAAACTCCTTATTTTACTGCTCCGTTACTTTAGTTTACTACCTTGTCGTACTTTGCTACATCTTTGTTATTATTCTATCTTATACAACAGTTTATATTGGATTGAATACTTTAATTTATATCCTATGTCATGTAAACTTAAGCAAGCCTTAAACAACATAAGATTAAAAAAAATTAGTTAGTAACTAATCTCCCATTCACTAATTATAATTGTTTATATCATTATTATGTTTTTTCGCTCACATTTTTCTTAAAAGATTTTGAAGCCCAAAGTTTAGCAAAGGACGACAGCCCCCACTTTCAAAAGTAAAAACCAAATTGAATCGCAAGCTATATCTTCAAAAAGGAAAATCAAATCATTTTCGAAAAAAATAAAGTGTTGTTGCCCCAAAAGGATTTTCAAAATATGAGTTTTCTTCAAGTCTTCAAATCACGGTATATCTTAGGCTTACCCCCATCTCATTAGGACAATATACCCCCATGCTTTAGGACACAAGTGTTTAAATTTAGTTCTCCTTTTCACATACTTTCTTAAATACAAACATCCTATATCTCTTTTCAAAAGCTCTTTTCAAGTATATATGCACTAATGTTATTTTCTCTATTAATTCATACCCTTTTAATACTACACCCTCCCTTTGTAAGAATTATGTCCCAATGTAC
This sequence comes from Nicotiana obtusifolia, assembly GCA_002018475.1. NCBI lineage: Eukaryota > Viridiplantae > Streptophyta > Magnoliopsida > Solanales > Solanaceae > Nicotiana > Nicotiana obtusifolia. Next base: position 59,689 of record MCJB01008257.1, on the reverse strand, counting down.
GGTAAGCTATATCTCTAAAACACTAGTTGAGTCATTGTATAAATAATTAATTCTAAATCTAGTCTAAGTCCTATGGAGCTACCTTAGGTAGATTTTAAGGGGTGTCTAACACCTTCCCCTTAGAAGAACAAGAAACCTTACCCATAATCTCACCGGTTAGCCGACTGATAAAGGATATGACTTAGTAATTAAATAGGTACGGTAGAATACTTTTAAATATTAGGTGGCGACTCTCTTTTATCAACAACAGAGAAACCAAAAGCTTAATCTTGTTTTGACCAGTGCAAAATAGGGTGCAACACAAACTTCTCCCAAAAATTCAACACAAAACCCTAAATGATTTTCTCTTCTTTTCAAGTTCTAGTTGGAGGAAAACCTAAGGGTTGAAGAACCAAGATAGGAGCTAAGATATTCACCAGATAAGGTAAGTATACTGCCCTCTTTCATCCATTTTTTTTTGCTGTAAAAGTAGAAAAATTCATTCAATAATTGTAACAACTCACGGGATGGTGATCGGAAATCGAGAGTTTGAGTTATTCAACTTGTAGTGGACGGTTTTGTGGGTTGTTTCGTGTTGTTGTTGTTGTTATTGTCTGTTTTGCTACTATAAATTGGAGTTTTGGAGGAGAAAAGGTATGGAGAAAGACCACATAGTGGCGGAATGGTGGGCTGGTCGTTTGTCATTACATTTTCGAGTTGTTTGACACTACTATGGTTGTCGTTTTGTGTATGAAGTGATTGGGGTGTGAGCTTTTTTGTGGTATTTTGTGATGGAGATAAGGTTGAAAAATGATGTATATATGTTGTTATTGTTGTGTTCTTGTTGTTGTTGGTGTTATGTCGAATTGGGAGGAAGTAAAGATTATAGGGGAGATGTTGCCCGTTTAATTATAAAATAAGCTTGTCGTTCGTTATGCGATAGTTGTACCTTCCTTAACTTAATGATAGTATTATTATCGTTATTGTGGATTAAGGTGCGACAAGACGAGTTCAACATGGTTATTAGACAGATTATGATAAGGTATGTTAAGGCTAAACCTTTCCTTCATTTTAGCATGATCTCATAACTACATACGTTTGATAACAAGACATAAAGAAAAGTTCGTACTCCGAAATTTATGTACATTATCCTAGTCTCATAAGTTACAGTATTCTTCCTTATCGGGACTTTATATTCAGTTAAATATTGTCTTCTTCCAGTAAATAGAGCAGAGGGTCTCTATATACAGATATATAGTATTATAGTATTTTTACCACCATCAAGCTATAATTGGTGGGCAAGCTCCTATTGGGTAGTATTATAGTATTTTCACCACCATCAAGCTATAATCGGTAGGTAGACCTCTATTAGACAACCTCTGATCAGATGGTAAGTTATATACCGAGCCTACTGTGGCCGAACACCTCTGAGTGAGCCTAGAATGGCGAGACACAGAGCCTAGTATGGTCGAGCGCCTATGAGCGAGCCTACTATGATAGAGAAGTTACATATACCTAGCCTTATAAGGTCGGACAACTATTTTACTTACTATATTGAGAGAGTTGAGTCAGTATCAGCAGGTAAGCATATCTTTAGATTATCTTTGACTCCCAGTTACTTTCAGTTATTATATTATCAGTTCAGTTTCAGTTTTCAGTTATTTTGTTGCCTTATATACTCGGTACATTATTCGTACTAACATCCTTTTTGCTGGGGAGGCTGCATTTCATGTCTGTAGGTCCTGATAAACAACTGGATAGACATTGCCAATAGACAGAGCCAAACATCAGCTTGGTCGGTAAGCTCCACATCCCCGAAGTTACCAGGTCTAGACCTTGGAGTCCATTTTATATATACAGGTTTGATGGGTAGGTCAAGGTCCCGTCCCAACCATGATACGGTTCAGTTATCTCTAGAGGCATGTAGACGAGTCTTGTCTAGTTTGTATATCTGTATTGTAGCCTTGCCAACCCTGTGTATAGGTTAGTTTGGTATTGCTGGTTGTAGACATTCATGGTGCCCTCGTCGACCTTAATTTGTAAGGTAGGCCTCGTCAGCCTAAGTTGAGGGCTACCCTCCAGTGTTCAAAGTTATAAAGTGGTACGCTTGGGCTGAGTATGGCACGGGGTGCCGGCCACGCCTCCCCAGTTTCGTAAGTCTGAAAGTCAAAAAGTGAGAAAAAAAAGATTACTCTTGAAAAATGCATGGCCGCACTGCGGTATGCGCAGCGGGGCGCAGGGCGCTAGTGTAAATTTTTTGCAGAATGTAAAAATCAACCTCTGAACTTCTCTACAGGCGCACTGCGTGGGGAAGCGCACCACATGGGGCGGCACTGCATGCGCGGCGCATGAGCAAAATTTATAGAGTATTTCTCCTACTTCAACTCGGAAAGGATAGCTTCGTCCGGACTCGTTCTTACATGGTATAAATACACCATAAATACTATTTTTAAAGGACTTTTGACCTTGGAAGCTTTGGGAGAGAATTAGAGGCTACAAGACACAGGATTTCATCATCTTTCCACCAATTCAATACGGGAGCTTGGATTGCAACGTTAGATTGATGCTTTCTTACTCTTTAATTCTATTTGTGATGACTTTCTCCATATCTATGGAGTAGTTTACCTTAGGGTTTGACATGATTTGGTGACTTGGTTGTTTATGAATTTGACTACTATTTAATTGCTTGAATTTATTGAAGGAGCTTTAATATAGTTTTGATTTTGTTCGTTATAAAGTTTAATCAAAAAAGGAACATCTTATTGAATATTATTGCATCGTATGCCTTAGTTTATTTTGGTGATTCTTTGAAGTAATCGAGAGAGCTTTTTGAGTTACCGTTTAAATTAAGATTGAGAAATATTCGCGAGAAGCTTCTCTTAGATCATTCCTATCAATAGATTCTTGCAAGTTTCACCGAAACTTCACTGTTTATTTGAAAAATTTAAATTTAATCGAGAGAGGAGCCTGAATCGGAAGTATAAGCTAATCAGTTATTGAATTCGTAAGAATCGGTAGAACTTCAAGAGTGAAATATAACAGTATCATATCTAGAATAAAAACCGTGTACCTATCGTGTCAAAACTCTTATTTCTCACATTGATAAGAAACCAACTTTGCTAATCTCTAGTTCTTTGCAGTCAATTGACAATTTTTTTACTTTAGTAGTTAATCGTAGTTTGTATTCATCCCATACAAGTTGTGATCATCCTGAATAGCAGTCAAACTAGGAATTACTAGAGCATTGTTCAAATATAATCCCTATGGAGACGATAATCATACTATACTATATTTGGCTAGTGAGCATCAATTTTGTGTTGTATTTTGCGCTCGTCGGGTGCCCTTTATATATTGGAAGGAAGAAAATACAATACTTTAACAATTGGTCAATAAAGTAGTGAAAAGGCTCAGTGATTGGCATGGTATGATGCTCTTTCATAGGGGAAAAATTGTTCTTATCAAACATGTGTTACAATCCCTCCCTACCTATACTCTTTCTACTATGTGCCCCCCATGGGCACATTAAAGGATTTAGAAAAACACTTTGCCGATTTTTTTTTATGGTCTACTGGTGATCACAATAAGTACCACTGAAGTTCTTGGAAAAAATTGTGTTTTCCCAAAGAAGAAGGGGGAATTGGGAAGCTTGGAGGAAATCGGTGATACCTTGGCTACCAAAAGATGGTGGAGATTCAGATGTATCCCATCTCTATGGGTTACATTCCTTAGAAACAAATATTGTATCAAGGCGCACCCTGGTACTAAAGTTTGTACCTCTAAGGACTCTCATTAGTGAAAATATTACTCCGGTTAAGGAAACAGGCAGAAGTCAACATGGTCTGGAAAATTAACTCTGGTAATAGCAGCTTCTGGTTTGACAATTGGACTGGAAAAGGCATGATTCAGCCTATTAATTCAGAAGTCAGAAGAAGTCCTAAAGTTATGGTAAACTAGTTCATCACCAATGGGCGACGGGAAACATATAAGCTTAGTGATATTATTTCTCCTGATATCATTCACCACATCATGAATATTGTAATACGGAAACCTAATGAGAAGGATCAAATCATTTGGAACCTAACTGAGGATGCAGATTTTTCAAATTCTTCAGCTTGGAAAATGAATAGAGTTAGTAGAACAAAGGATCACCTGCTCAACAATGTGTTGCTTACTAGAATTCCTTTTAAAATCTCTTTTTTGTCGTGGAGACTGTGGCAGAAGAAACATCCTTTTGATGATACAATGAGTATATTTGGAAGGAACATAGTATCCAGATGTAATTTTTGCACTAGTCCAAATAATGAAACTACTAAGCATGTCTTTATAGAAGGGAATGTTGCCAGTCACATCTGGAGATTCTTTGGAGCACCAATGGGCATTAGGAATTGCAGCTGGCCTATCAGTTATTTATTAAACTCATAGTGGAAGATGAAACCCACTAACATAATTCATAAAATGGTTTTGCAAATACTTACAATCATAATCTGTTGGGAGATTTGGAAAGAAAGCTGCTTGTAAGAAGTATGGGAATCAAAAGAGATTCAAGCTTTTCAAAATGGAGCAGCAAATCATTTGGACTCTATAGCTAGCCATCAATAATTCTTTCCCTAATTGCAACCTGACATTACCTTGGATCAACCTTTGTGACAAAATGTTGAGAGTGCAACCTATCTTAAGAATGTATATTTGTATGCTGACAAAAACCCGAACCTGGTACTGTCAAATTGAACACAGATGGCAGTTATATCATACGAAGTGGCTAGGCTGGAATAGGTGGCATGTTGAGAAATGATAGAGGAGAGTGCATCATGGCATTCTCCTGCCTAATCAATTGTAATCGTAACAATGCCTCTGAAGCCTTAGTTGTTGGGTTTGATGTCAACTGGTGCATTCAACATGGATACACCGACTTCACCTTGGAGATGGACTCTCTAATTGTCACAAACATGATGAGAAATGATAACACCAACAACTACAAACCGAAAAGGATCGTGGAAGAAACATCACAAAGCTGAAAAATGCTAATGTCAGCATCACTCACTATTTTAGGGAGGCCAATTATGTGGCGGATTGCTTAGCAAAGAAGGCAAGAGGGTTCTACCAACTGGATAAATGGCAAATGCCAAGCATATGGTCAAGATTTGATAAGGCCAACTTTTTTATTAGCTAAATAAAACAGTTGTTCACAGGGTTAGATTCTTTTTGGCCCATCGCCTACCCTACTTTTGAAGGATAAAGTTGTTTATTCTTGTGTTGTATTTTGGAGGTAAGGTCTAGTCCCCTTCTGGTACTTTGCTTCCAATTAATACAACCCCTTAGTAAGCTGGAAAACTATATTTTTAAAAAAAAAGTTAAATCCAAGTAGGTAAATTGGTACTGATAGTTAAACATTTTTTTCTAATATAATAGTTGATAAACGCACTATTTTTATGCAACCAAATCATTTCCAATTGTTCATATAATCTCATATTATTCATTTCTTTCTTTATATAATCACGATTCTAATATTGTCACGACCACAATTTCCTATCTTAGGATGTCGTGATGGCACCAGGTATCTAATACTAGTAAGCCTAACATTTAATAATAACTTAACAGAGATAATCAATATAAATACCAAAGCAAGACTAATAAACTCATATAAACTTCCAAAATAGAATCTCAATAACATTCTTCCCAAAATCAGTGGAACTAAGTCATAAGCTCTACGGAATAATCTAGAATATCTACTACAATATTGTCTCAATAAGAAAAACAACAAAATGAAAAGATAATGGAAGGTGACTCTGAGGCCTGCGGGCGCCAAGCAGGTATACATTGAAGTCTCCGGAAGGCAGCTAATAAGTTAATCACTAACGTCCAGCACATGGACAGGCAGATGTGCTTGGATCTGTACAAAAAGATATCTAGAAGCGTAGTATAAGAACACCACAAAGATACCCAGTAAGTATCAAGCCTAATCTCGGTAGAGTAGTGAGGAGGCCATGTCAAGACACCTACTAGAACATGATAAATAGAACAAAAATATATAATGACGGAAAGTAATGGAATATGGAGAAATGATTGATAATGAAGCAATTTAATAATGTAAACTAAAGACAGGATTGTAAGCATAAGATAATAAGAAGGAAACAAATAATAAGAACCACAAATAGTCAAATACAAACAAATCTGGTAAGACAAGGAAGAATAAAAGCAACAAGAACTGTTCAACTAATAAATCTTTTCAACATGAGATACACAACAAGAATCACAACTGAGGTAGCGCCTCGTATACAAAAAGGATCACAACCGAGGTATCACCTCATATACAACAAGTATCACAACCGAGGTACCACCTCGTATTCACATTTCTCAATTTTAATTACAATCTTTTCTTATACTGCCGCGTGAGCCTTACATTTAGATAGTTATGAAAATATTTTTCTTGAAATAATTACACACACTTTAGCCCACATTATGACGTTGTGTGGCTTCAAGAAATTTCCTTACTAGCAACACGCACACAATCTCACCTTATGCTGCCGCATGCACATTAACCCCTATCCTTATACCACCGCATGCGCATCAATATCACAACACAATAACAACTTGCACCACAAGTGCCCATGTGCCACAACTTGCCAAAAATCAACAATATCTATTTTTCCACAACAATAGCACATGGCTCGACCACAATTTGTGTAAGAATATCAACAATAACAATGAATGTGAATTGCTCAAAAAGGAAGATATCTCAATAATTAACAACTTCGTCTCAATGTGATTATGACTTTCACAACTTCAACACCTATAACTCAACAAGAAAATATTTCACGAAATAACAACTTTAATTACATGTAACTCAACAATTAAAGATGTAACAAGGCAATACTTCAACTACGCATATAAGAGCAAAACAACAAGCAAGAGGTTGAACTGGTGTTAATAAAGTCAAATAAGGCATGTAAGGATAGACTAACACATGTAAGAGTAGATTAACAATGAGAATTAAAATATTTTATCACAATTCAATTAAAGGCATGGAAAGAGTCTAAATAACCTAAACAAATAACTCGTGTACCCACTCATCACCTTGTATATACGGCTTTCATATAACACAATCAATCCCAATTCCTAAAGGGTAGTTCTCCCACACAAAGTTAGGCAAGATACTTACCTCAACTAGGCCTACTCAACCCTCGGAAATAGCTTTTCCCCTAAAATTCGCTCCAGCATGGCTCAAATCTAACAGAAAATAACTTAATATCCAATCAATGCAAAGGAAAACAATTAAAATTGATAAAGTTATGATCTTTATACTTTTCTAAAAAAAAAAGTCAACAAAAGTCAACCCGGGGCCTGCCCGGTCAAAACCAGAGTCCAAAGATAGATTTCGACTACCCATAACCCCACGAGTCCATATATGTGATTAGTTTCAAAATCCGAGTCCAAATTGACTCTCAAAACTCAAATTCTCATTTTGCAAGAACTTGACAAAATTTCTCAATTTATCCTCATTGATTCACATAAATTTGATGTTAGATCTAAGATATAATCATGAAATATAGTTGAAAATTATTTAGAATCACTTACCCAATATTTGTAGATGAAAATCCTGTCTCCAAATTGCCTCCTACCGAGTCTAGGGTTCTGAACATATAAGAAATGAGAATAAATCCTGACTTTCCAGCCCTTATGTCCAACTGCAGATATCGCATTTGCGACACAGGGTTTGCATCTGCAAACCCTCGCAATTGCGGACCAGGGATCGCATTTGCGAACCGTGACATCCTCAACAAACATCGCAATTGAGACAAAGGCTCCGTTATTGCGAAGCTGGACAACTTCGCAAAAGCAACCAAGTGGTCGCAAACGCAAGTCAAGCCCCAAGCCTGCTAACTTCGCAAGTGTGAAGGGGTAGTCTCAATTGCGACATCAAACCATCCCCTGTAACCTTCATAATTGTGAGGTTGGTGCTTGCAATTACGATAACAGAGCACCAGCACACCAGCAATTCTATTTTCAGTTCAAACCATTCCGAAACGCGTCTGAAACTCATATGAACCCTCGGGGCTCCAAAGCAAACATCTACACAATTCTAACAACATCATATGAACTCGCTCGCGCTATCAAAACACAAAAATAACATTTATAACTACGATTCGAACACCAAAACGCATGAATTTCAAAGTAAAGTTCAAGAACTACTAGAATTGCAACTAAGCGTCTGAATCCAATCAACTCAACTCCAAATGAAAACAAATTTTGCAAAAAAGTTCTAAATAGCATAATGGACCTATTCCAAGTCCCAAAATAAAATTTCAAACCCGATAGCTAAACGTCAACCTACGGTCAAACTTCTAAACTTTAAATTGTTAATTTTTGGCAAAATAACACAAATCAACCTACGGACTTCCGAATTCGATTTTGGGCATATGCCCAAGTCCAAAACTATGATATGAACCTATCGGAGCCATCAAAATACTGTTTCGGGGGTATTGGTCCACATTTCTATCTTAAGCTTATAAGTCAAAAACCAAAGGGTCTAAATCAACCCGAAATCTTTCCGGAACGAAACCAATCAACCCAGTAAGTCATAAAATCATAAACACATATGTGTGATACATCAAAAGGGGAAACAGGGCGCAATTACACAAAATGACCAGTTGGGTCGTTACATTCTCCCCCTCTTAAAACAAACATTCGTCTTCGAACGTGCATAAAGACATACCTAAATTGATGAAAAGGTGAGGATAATGACTCCACATGTCGTGCTCGGTCTCCCAGGTTGCCTCCTCGATCGAATGACCCCTCCATTGAACCTTCACTAAAATAGCCATCGGCTCCTCAATATAAGTCAAATCCTTGTCCAATTGGACTGAGCTGAAGTCTAATATATGAGACGGATTACCATAATACTTCCGGAGCATAAAAACATGGAACACTGGATGAACTGCAGATAAGTTAGGCGGCAATGCAAGCTTTTAGGCTACCTCACTAACTCTCTGAAAGATCTAAAAAGGACCGATATACTTAGGGCTCAACTTGCACTTCTTCGTGAACCTTATCACACCCTTCATGGGTGAAACCCGAAGCAAAACTCGATCTCCAACCATGAATGCTACATCACGAACATTTCGATCAGCACAACTCTTCTATCTATACTGGGTTGTACGAAGCCGATCCTGAATCAACTTAACTTTCCCCAAGGCATCTCGAACCAAATTTGTGCCTAACAACCTATCCTCTCTCGGTTCAAACCAAACAACTGGAGAACGACACTGTCTCCCATATAGGGCCTCATAAGGAGCCATTTGAATACTCGATTGGTAGTTGTTGTTGTAGGCAAACTCCACAAGCGGAAAGAACTGATTTCAAGATCCCCCGAAATCCATAAAGAAGGCACGAAGCATATCCTTTAATATCTGAATGGTGCTCGGACTGTCCATCCATCTGGGAGTGAAATATTGTACTCAACTCAACCTGTGTGCCTAACTTACACTGCACAACTCTCGAGAAATACGATGTGAACTGCGTATATCAATCGAAGATAATAAATAGCGGCACACCGTGAAGTCGAACAATCTCGCAGATATAGATTTGAGCTAGCTGCTCTGAAGAATAGGTGATCACCATCGAAATGAAATGAGCTGACTTGGTCAACCTGTCTACAATCACCCATACTGCATCAAATATTTTCTGAGTTCGTGGGATCCCAACAAAAAAGTCCATGGTAACATGCTCCCACTTTCATTTGGGAATCTCAAATCTCTGAAGCAAAATGCTCATACTTCACTTGCTGACAGTTTATGCACCGAGCCACATACTCTACTATATCTTTCTTCATTCTCCTCCACCAATAGTGTTGTCTCAAATTCTGATACATCTTAGCAGCACCAGGAGGAATGGAGTACCGCGAAATGTGGGCCTTCTAAAGGATCAACTCATGTAACCCATCTACATTGGTTGCACATAACCGGCCCTGCATCCGCAACACCCCATCATCTCCAATAGAAACCTCCTTGGCATCGTCATGCTGTACCGTGTCCTTAAGGACAAGTAAATATGGGTTGTCATACTGACGTTCTCTGATGCTTATAAAGAAGATCGAGAAATCACGCAAGCAAGAACTTGACTAGGCTCCGAAACATCCAATCTAACTGATTGGCCAAGGCCTGAACATCCATGGCTAGTGGCCTCTCTGCTGTCCGTATATATGCTATCTCTGCCTTTCTACTCAAGGCATCGGCCACTATGTTGGCCTTCCCGGGATGATATAGAATGGTGATATCATAGTCTTTAAGCAACTCTAACCATCTCTACTGCCGCAAGTTAAGATCTTTCTGCTTGAACAAATGTTGTAGACTCTGGTGGTCGGCATAGACCTCACATGGGACACCATAAAGATAATGCCTCCAAATTTCTAATGCATGAACAATAGCTGCATATTCCAAATCGTGCACTGGATAATTCTTCTCATGAACATTCAGCTATAGAGACGCATAGGCAATCACCCTACCGTCTTGCATTAGCATCGCCCCAAGCCCAACACGTGATGCATCACAATATACGGTGTAAGACCCTGAACTCATAGGCAACACCAACACTGGGGCTGTAGTCAAATCAGTCTTGAGCCATTAAAAGCTCGCCTTACACTACTCGGATCATCTGAAAGGAGTACCCTTCTAGGTCAACCTGGTCATAGGTGCTGCAATAGATGAAAAACCCTCTATGAAACAGTGATAATACCCGGCAAAACTAAGGAAACTCCGAATATTAGTAGCTGAAGACGGTCTGGGCCATCTCTGAACTGCTTCAATCTTCTTTGGATCTACCTTGATCCCCTCACTCGACACCACATGGCCTACAAACGCCACTGAATCAAGCCAAATTTCGCACTTTGAGAATTTTGCATACAACTCTTTTCCCTCAAAGTCTGGAGCACAATCCTTAAATGCTGCTCATGATCCCCCCGTCCGCGGGAGTACACCAAGATGTCATCGATAAATACAATGACGAATGAACCAAGATATGCTGGAATACATTGTTCATCAGGTGCATAAATGCTGTTGAGGCGTTGGTCAGCCCGAATGACATCACAAGGAACTCGTACTGACCATACGGAGTCCTAAAGACAGTCTTCAGGATATCCGGAACCCAAATCTTCAATTGATGATACCCTGACCTCAAATCTATCTTTGAGAATACTCTAGCACCCAAAAGCTGATCAAATAAGTCATCTGCCATGGATACCTGTTCTTCGCTGTAACTTTGTTCAACTACCGATAATCAATACACATGCGCATGTCCTTCTTTTTCACAAACAAAACCAAAGTACCCCAAGGCGACACATTAGGCCAAATGAAACCTTTATCAAACAACTCTTGCAACTACTTCTTTAACTTCTTCAATTTGCTATACGATAGGGTAGAATAGAAATGGGTTGAGTGCCCGGCAACAAGTCAATGCCAAAATCAATATCTCTCTCAAGCGTCATGCCCGGAAGATTTGATGGGACTACATCTGGGAAGTCTCTCACTACCGGAGCTGACTCAACGGTAGGAGTATCAGCACTGACATTTCTCACAAAGGCTAGATATGCATCACTCCCCTTCATAATCATCCGTTGTGCCCTAAGAAAGGACACCACCTTCTAGGAACATAATCCAATGTACCCCTCCTCTCTAACCACAGCAAACCTGGCATAGCCAGTGTCACAGTCGTGGCGTGACTATCAAGAATAGCATGATAGGGAAACAACCAGTCCATGCCTAAGATAACATCAAAGTCTACCATATTGAGTAGCAATAGATCAACTCTAATCTCAAAACCACCAATAACAACTAAACACGACCGATACACACGATCCATAACAATAGAATCTCCTACATGCGTGGACCCATAAATAGGAGAACTCAAAGAATCACGAGATATATCCAAATTAGGAGGAAAGTAATATGACAAATATGAATAAGTGGATCGCGGCAAAGACTGATGCATCTCTATGATAAACCGGAACCATACCTGTGATGACTGCGTCTGATACGACTACCTCTGTCCTACCTGGAAAAGCATAGAATCTGGCCTTGCCTCCCCCTCTAGGAAGACCTCTACCCGATTAACCCCCACCCCTAGCTGGCTGTGTGGGTGGAGCGGCAACAGGAGTACCAACCATGGCTGTGAAGTCTGTGGACCTGGCGGAATCCCTGGAGCTTGAGTAGTCTGTAGAGGTGCACCCATCCTAAGTCTGGGGCAATCCCTCACCATATGACGGGTATCACCACACTCAAAATAAGCTATCGGTGGGCGTGGCTTCTAGAACGGGCCCTTGCCTGGTCAGCTAGACTAACCGCTCCTCGTGCATGAGGTGCACTAAAAAGTGGCTGAGCAAAGTGTGCAACCTGAGACCTCAGAATAGTTGGAGCACCATTAGAAGCTGGAAGTGCTGAATGAACTGGACGGCTCATATAGCCTCTACCATGACAGGTTGTAGCTGTAGCGTGACTAAATTCTCCAGTACCTCGAGGCCTTTTGGCCTCCCTGTCCTCTCTCTCGCGGCCCTGCATACCCTCCAACCTCTGCATAATCTCTACCACATGCTGGTATCTATCTCCAACTCTCGAGCCATGCTGAATCTAATACCATAGTTGAGCCCCTCGATGAATCGGCAAACTCGCTCTCTAACGGTAGAAACCATGGCAGGTGCATGTCTGGACAACTCACTAAACCTGACAGTATACTCAAACACTGTCATAGTACCCTGGCGCAGCAGCTCCAAATCCACGCGCCATACATCCCGAAGGGTCTAGGGAACAAACTCTCTCAAGAACATCTCTGAAAACTGAGTACATGTAAGCGAAGCTACATTGGCTGGGCTACCCTCCTCGTAATCCCCCCACTACTGATACGCTGCTCCTAACAACTAGAATATACTAAAAGCAACTCTGCTCGTCTCCACAATACCCGTGGTGCGAAGAATACGGTGGCACTTCTCTAGAAAACCATGTGCATCCTCTGAAGCTAATCCACTATAAGTAGGAGGATGATACTTCTTGAACCTCTCAAATCTAAGCTGCTCCTCCTCAGATGTCATTGCCCTAACAGCGGGCTGAATCGGAACAACAGATTGCACTGGCATAACTGACGAGCGCAAAACACACACTTAAATTTTGCTCGATAATCAATTATAGTATAGTATAATATCGTATCCACATGTATTCGATTTAAACAGTATTCTCGTAGTTTCTAGCTTGGTTGCTATCCAAAATGATCAACAGTTAAGATTTATAAGATGTCTAACTAAAATTAACGAAGAATCTAAAGCTATTGACTAATGACAATCGAAACAAGGAATAAGCAAAGAAGGTTATCAACGGAAGAAGATAGGGTTTTGATAGGATAGGTGTAAGATAATTGTTCGGGATCTAACTCTAGATAATTCACTTCTAATGTTCAAGTGAGTCTCTCGAATTTACTCAATTATTAGTTCAAACGTTCAGCAAAAACTCCTCTCTCAGTTAAGTCTTAATCTAACAAGATGAACCAATTTAAGCACGTGAAGATATGCAAGAATGCGTAATGAATTGGTCTTTAGGAAAATCTCTTTCGATTATTCTCCTAACTAGGTTTAATCAATGATTCAACTAGCCTCTTTCAATTACTTAGAAGAATCTATGAACTCAACTAACATTATCATGCAAAGATATCACAAGTTATGTCTCTCTCGATTACATGAACAAGTAACTATAGATGTAACAATTCATTTATCCAAAAATGATTCAATACATAAAACTAGAATTATAATCCACAAACAATCATCAATACACCAAATCCTTCAAACCCTAAATGAAACTACTCCATAGATTTGGAGGGATTCATCACAAATAAAATTAAAGTATAGGAAAACATAAATTCAATCCAAAGTCGGGTCTTGAGTGAGGAAGAATGATGAAATCCTTGTGCTTGTGTTCTTCCAACTCCTCCTTAGCCTTCTTAGGTCCAAAGTATGTCAAAAGTTCAGAAAATAATATTTTTCCATGTATTTATATAAATAAGGTCGGGCCCAGACGAAATCACCCTTTCCTAGCCGAAATAGGATTTTCACTCTGTAAAAATTTCACAGGCACGCCGCATAGGGCAACGCTCCATGCGGGGAATTAGTGGGGAAATCCAGAGAGCTCAACATCTGTCAGGCAGCAGGATTTGCACTACTGCGGTGCACCACGCGCCACCCCACACGCTGCAGTAGTGCAAATTTCTCAGCGTACGGGTCCAAACTTGATTTTTGATGTCCATACATGGTCCTCGACCCCCAAACACGATCCCGGTTTAATCTCGTGGGCTTTTATTTAGACTTCAAAGCTTCAATTAGCTCGAATTAGCTCCATGCTCGCACCCAACTCTAGTCCTAAAAATGATAAGCGGTCGCTGCAAATATAACCCGGTCTAAGAGTCCGGAGTCGAATCCCACATAGGACTAAGGTTTAGCTACAACTGTTCACTATCACCAAGAAGACAAGCTTGAACAATTCCTAAGTTATAAATATTAAGATTCTTATGTCTAACTAATTAACTAACAAATTAATATTGTAAATTAACAACTAAAGATACTAAGGGTTAGAGACAAGATTAAGGAGGTCTAGAGTTATGATTTCCCCAATTATCGAAATCCTTCCCGCTACATCTCCTATAATTTCTCTGATTATTCTCTACTGGTCGTGAGCACGTCAGTTATCGTAATTCTCTCCCGAGCAACTACAACAATTTACTAGACATATTCTCTCGAACTACGCTAGCTGGCACTATCTTACCGCTCACTATGACCACGTCAAGTCTTTGTTATTACTAAACCCACCTTTAAACCAGTAGTTAAGAGTGACATTGTTAAACAACTACCTAAATATGTACCATTTTCCAAGAAATACATAATAAATAGGCACAGTCAATTGATGGTCATTCAATCAACAGAAATAAGCACGTAGTTGAACAAGTAAAGAAATTCAAAGGCTAAACTATATTCAAACTTAACAAGAATTCATCCTCCAAAAGGTTCCATCAAAATCCTAAATAATAAATTAGCTATACATAGTAGTATGTGAAAATAAAATACTAAAATTCATAACCAACAATAGAAAACAGGAAGAAGAAAGGAAAAATTCATGGTTGAATCTTCCTCCTTGTTCCTAACGTATTCTTGCCTCCAAAGGTGTTGTGTAACCCTAAAGTAGTGTCTCCTCCTCCAAAGTTCTGTAAAAAATCATGTTTAGCGTGTATTTATATGACCTATGTAGGGTGGAGGGACGTCCAATACACTCCAATCTCGGATAGGAGAGCTGGAATCCGCGTCTTCCTTCGCGCGTCACGCGCCCATGGACGCGAACTCAGCTTTTGCAATTTTCCAGTTGGCAAAGCGATACGTGCCTTCGCTTCACTTCGTTGTTTTGTGCCTTCAGTTTTTTCCTTTTTCGCATCCGTTTTCATGCCACACATGTGATTGGACGAGCTCCCAATTATTTCCATCTCTTCCTTTTTGTGTCAAATTGTCATCTTTTGATCATTTATCATCTAAACTCGTTCCTACTCATAAGAAACACAAAATGAGCATATTTCGCTTCAAAAATCACGTAATATCCCATGACTCACACAAGAATTAATATGCAAATATACTAAAAAATATGCACTTTTCATCATTTATCACCACCCCACACCATCTACATAACTCGGAATCGCTCCTACAAGGCATAAAACATACAATAAGTGCAAAACACTACCAATGAAAGCTCAAACAAAAATAAAGTGCAGTTAATTAGAGTGCAATAAGCGACTAAAATACGAGATTATAGCCTAACATCAATAATCTCTAGGACCTGATCAACATGGACCCGCTGCTCTGGAGTACGGGCCACGAGAGTCTGAGCTCCTCCCCCAGCCTGAGATGTGGCTGGTGCAAGTGGAATCAACCCCGCCTAAGCTAGAGTACCGAACATGCTCAAGAACTGTGTTAGGGTCTCCTGAGGTACAGGGGTGGCAACTGGCGCCTCGGGTGCCTGCCCCCAACTAGAGCTATTGGTGGCTCCTCTATTGCAGTTCGGGCAGGTTCTCTAGCTGTACCACGTGCCATTCCTCGGCCTCTGCCCCGGTCCCGGCCCAGGCCTCTCACGGCTCTAGCAGGGGTGCGAGTATCGGATCGTCGGATCCAGCAATGTGTGTCCTTACCATCTGTGAGAGAATAGAAAGAAAAAGATTCAGATTTCGAAGTCAACAAATTCGCCTGATAAGGAATCAAAGAAATGGAGTTTTCCTAACAGTTTCGTAGCCTCTCGAAAATAAGTACAGACGTTTCCGTACCGATTCGCAAGACTCTACTAAACCTGCTTATGAGTCATAACACCTATGAGCCTAGAGCTCTGATACCAACTTGTCAGACCCTAATTTCCCACCATATGATGTCGTGATGGCACCTAGTCTCTAAGACTAGGTAAGCCTAACATAATAATAAGTTAACAGAGATAATCAACATAAATACTAAAGCAAGACTGATAAACTCATATAAACTTCCAAAATAGGATCTCGACAACACTCTTCCCAAAACTGGTGGAACTGAGTCATAAGCTCTATAGAATAATATAGAATGTCGACTACAACACTGTCTGAATAAGAAAAACAACAAAATAAAAAGATAATGGAAGGTAACTCGGAGGCCTGTGGGCGCCGAGCAGGTATACCTTGAAGTCTCCGGAAGGCAGCTAACAAGTCAATCACTAATGTCCAGCACGAGCAGACGTACCTGGATCTGCACACAAAAATTTGCATAAGCGTAATATGAGTACACCACAAAGGTACCCATTAAGTATCAAGCTTAACCTTGGTAGAGTAGTGACGAGGCCATGTCAAGACACCTACCAGGACATGATAAATAAAATAAAAATATATAATGACAGAAAGTAGGAATACAGAGAAATGACTGATAACGAAACAATTTAATAACATAAACTAAAGATAGGATTGTAAGCATAAGACAATAAGAAGGAAGCAAATAATAAGAACAACAAATAGTCAAATACGTACAAATCTGGTAAGATAGGAAAGAGAAAAAGAAACAAGAACTGTTCAACCAATAACTCTTTTCAACATGAGATCCACAACAAGAATCACAACTAAGGTACTGCCTCGTATACAACAAGGATCACAACCGAGGTAGCGCTTCGTATTCATATTTCTCAATTTCAGTCACATCCTTATACCGTCATGTGAGCCTTACATTTAGAAAGTTCTGAAAACATTTTTCCCAAAATTGTTGCACGCACTTTAGCCCATCTTATGATACCGCGTGGCTTCAAAAAATTTCCTTACTAGCAACCCGCACATAAATCCCACCTTATGCCGTCACATGCACATTAACCTCTATCCGTTTACTGTTGCATGCGCATCAATATCACAACACAATAACAGCTCGCACTACAAGTACCCATATGCCACAATCTGCCAAAAATCAACAATATTTATGTTTTCACAACAATAGCACATGGCTCAACTACAATTTGTACAAGAATATCAATAATAACAATAAATGTGAATTGCTCAACAAGGAAGATATCTCAAAAATTAACAACTTCACCTTAATGTGATAACGACTTTCACAACTTCAACACCAATAACTCAACAAGAAGATATTTCACGAAATAACAACTTCATTTACAAGTAATTCAACAATTGAAGATGTAACAAAGGCAAGAAGAAAGGCAATAACTTCAACTAGGCATATAAGAGAAAAACACAAGCAAGAGGTAGAACAAGTATTAACAAAGTCAAATAAGGGATGTAGGGATAGATTAACACATGTAAGAGTAGATTAACAATGAGAATTAAAACATGATATGACAGTTCAATTAAAGGCATGGAAAGAGTCTAAATAACCTAAACCGGTCTATACCACATATAACCCGTGTACCCACTCCCCTTGCGTACACGACTTTCACATAACACAAATAACACAATCAATCACAATTCTTAAGGGGTAGTTCACCCACACAAAGTTAGGCAAGATACTTACCTCAACTAGGCCAACTCAACCCTTGAAAATAGATTTTCTCCTAAAATTCGCCTCCACGCGGCTCAAATCTAATCAAAATTGGCTTAATATCATCATGCAGTGCAAGGAAAAACAATTACAATAGATAAAGCTATGATCTTTACACTTTTCTCAAAAAGTCAACAAAAGTCAACCTGTGGCCCATCTGATTAAAACCCGGATCCAAGGGTAGATTCCGACTACCCATAACCCCATGAGTCTATATATGTGATTAGTTTCAAAATTCGAGTCCAAATCGATTCTCAAAACTCAAATTCTCATTTTTCAAAAACTTGACAAAATTTTTTAATTTTCCTCTTTGATTCACATAAATTTGATGTTAGATCTAAGACATAATCATGAAATATAGTTGGAAATTGATTAGAATCACTTACCAAATGATTGTAGATGAAAATTCCCTCTCCAAATCACCTCCTATCGAGTATAGGTTCTAAAAATGTGAGAAATTAGACTAGATACCGACTTTCTAGCCCTTATGTCCAGCTGGAGATGTCGCATTTGCGACACAGGATTCGCATTTGCGAACCCTCGCAATTGCGGACTATGCGATCCCTGACAGCCTCAACAAACGTCGCAATTGCGACAAAGGCTCCGCAATTGTGAAGGGGTAAGTTGCAATTGCGACATCAGACCACCCCTTGCCACCTTCCCAATTGCGAGGCTGGTGCTCGCAATTGCGATAACAGAGCACCAGCACACCAGCAATTTTATTTTCAGTTCAAATCATTTCAAAACGCGTCTGAAACTCATATGAGCCCTCAGAGCTCCAAACCAAGCATCCACACAAGTCTAACAACATTATACGAACTTGTTCGCGCGATCAAAATACAAAAATAACATCTAGAACTACGAATCGAATACTAAAACGCATGAATTTCAAAGTAAAATTCAAGAACTACTAGAATTGCAACTAACCATCTGAATCCTATCAATTCAACTCCAAATGATACCAAATTTTGCAAACAAGTTCTAAATAGCATAACGGACCTATTGCAAGTCTGAATATAAATTCCGAACCCAACAGCTAAAAGCCAACATACGGTCAAACTTCTAAACTTCAAATTGCCAATTTTTGACAAAACAACACAAATCAACCTACGGACTTCTGAATTTGATTCCGGACATACTCTCAAGTCTAAAACCACGATATGAAACTATCGGAGCCATCAAAACACCGTTCCAGATCGTTTTTCCAAAAGTCAACCATTGATCCATATTTCTAACGTAAGCTTCTAAGTCAAGAACCAAAAGGTCTAATTCAACCCGAAATTTTTCCAGAACGAAATCTATCAACCTCGTAAGTCATAAAATCATAAACACACATGTATAAAACATCAAAAGGGAATACAAAGTGCAATTACACAAAATAACCGGTCGGTTGTTACAGATCAAAATATAAACACATAATAATTTCAAACTTCAATCGTTCATTCGTTGAACTTAATGAAGTCCAACCATGGCAATATTTTCTTTATCCCAAATAATAAACCCAGCATTTGAGTTGGCCAAATCATCTCACAAAAGAACATCTAAAGTGACATCTGACGCGCGTAAAATATATTAAATAAAGAATCATTAAAAGGGCTACTTTAATTGAAGAATCAGAAGTAATTAACCAATAATTAAAAGGGCCATTTTTGGATCCCACACTAGAACGTCCAAAGAAGCTTTTAACTTTTTAATAATTGGAAAAAGCAACCCCACAGACTAATGAAAGGGGAATGAACTCCACTCTCAATAAATTAAATTCCACCAAAGGTTAAACCGATACAATTTGAATTAGTAGCAAGAGTCTTGCTTATGCAATAAAGTAGTGGGGAGAAGTAGTACCAATTTTCTAACTTAGAGCTATAGCTAGTAGAAAAGCCTATCATAAAATTGTGACAATCCAAAAACACCATCACACGGCAACTGGCAAAGCCAGAGATGTGACATGGGGTTGCTATAGATTAATAAATATAAACTTATATATTTAAAAATACCATAAGTTAATATATGATAAATATTTAAAAAGTTAAACTCATGAAATTTACAATCAGAATTTGCCTATGCTCTGGTCTAACAGCTCTTGGAATTGGACGGCGGGTTAAAGCCGCTGAACTCCCAAAATATAGCTTGCTCCAAAATTCCATGCTCATGTCGACCCAATCTGTTTTTCTTTTATCTAATTCCCGCATGATTTTCAGCAAATGACAAATAGCGAGTACTTTCATGGCAGGACCTATTATTATTTAATAGGCGAGCATGTGATTTTCTATGTTTCTCATCGTTACGAAGAGAACAGCGCCGAAAATAATTAATTTGGATAGGGGGCAAGCAGCTGACTTAGTTGGGCTGCAATATGAATGCTCCAACTGGTGAACAAAATCAAGCCAGGCTTTCAAATATGGAAATAACATAGTTCAAAGAATGGATATATCCTATAATATTGATGATAGATAGGAGTTAAAGAGAAATCAAAGAGTTTTCATGAGTCATGATTGGATTGTAAACCAACAAAAAGAAAATATTCTTGCTGGTTAACAACATTTATAGAAATTCTCAGTTAGACATCACTTTAAGGCAAGGATTAACGACTAAACACCTGGCCAAAAGTTAGATGTTTAACTTGTGGTGGGATATGGTGATATAATGCACAGTTGATCAATATAAATGAACTTTTACAATACGAATGTATATAATATAAAATATTTAAAAATTATTCCAAAGAAAAGCCTTGGTAAGAAACAAATAAAGGCCTGAGGAAGACTCCTTAGGTATACTGATGTAAACCGGAGAATTATTTATTGTCCCTACTTACTTAGTAACACTTTATTTTATTTTTCAATTATCAATTAAGCATTAACATCCACGTTCTAATTCGCTTATTCTCCTAGCTTCAAGCATCAAATAAAACTTTCAGAAACCAACCAGCTTAAATATGAACTCAAAAACATTCACGTTATTCCCGACAATACTAATTCTGTCATAACTTAATTACTAGTACTACTTTCGGCGCGGAGTTAGCAATACTGATTACGGGTTCGGTCGAATCAGTAACTTTAATTTAAATTTTATATTTAAAATTTTTTATTAAAAATATATAAATTACTAACTTAAAACCTAGTATAAAAAGCTAAAATCTTACACCTATGAACTTCAAATTTTAAATTGGTCTGTGACTGTTTTCATCGTATGCATGCATGTTTAACTTATTGCTATTAGGAGAAGGAGAAGAATGATTTAACTTTGAGTTACAAATAAAGTAATCTAAGGTTATACATAAATACTACTCAGTAGACAAAAGAAGTGAGTCAAAAAAATTTCTAGCTGAGGTGGATTTTTATCTTTAAAGAGTAAAAGGACAGTTAAGTTGTATCGAAGTATAAAAAGCCACTTGTCACATGTCTTAATCAGTCATGAAAGTCGGCATTGTCCACGTAATGCAAATGCAGCAGCCCCCTGATTTATTACTACTTGTTTGGATGTGGCTCTTCTGCAAAACCGGATAAGTCTTAGCCTTCTAAATCGATTAAAATAATGGTTTCTCTTTTCTGGATAAGAATAACTACCGGAATAGACCGCCAACCCCAATCATACCACTTTCACCGCGCAGCTTCATTTACACCCGATCCCTCTTCCTACGTATTTGTTTCGTCACAAAATATAATATTAATTTAAGGTTTTACAAAATTGTGATTCTAATACATCGACTTAAACTTTTAACCATTGAGTTAAATAAAATTGAACTCATTAAAATAATAATAATAATAATAATAATAATATTCCTTCATTCCAATTTATATGCTACTATTACTATTTCTTGTAGCAAAAGAAGATACTTTTATATATGAGGATAATTTTAATTTTAAAATTTTTTATTATGCTTAATAATATTTTTGTAGCAACAAATATTTTTACAATTTAGACAATAAATTTTAATAATTATGAAAAGGAGAATAATTATGGTCAGCAGTTAAGAGTTATATCGGTCCAGATTAACAGGTGGACATGCTCCTCAGAATTACCATATCATGATCCACGTTCATTTTCTATTTTTATTGGTACTAAATACTAATATCGGAAGAGTGACTAGTATTTTAGTGTAATAATTGGATCACTTTCATAGAAAGCAACAAGCATCGTACTCTTGATTTATTCAATCACTTTGGAACAAGCAGAGAGAAAGAAAGAGTGAAGTTGGTAGGAAAAAGAAAAAGAGAGAGAAAGATGGTGATGGAAGAAGGATGTCAAACGCCAAGAAGCCCAGAAGCAAAGGTAGGTATGCAAGTGGAGGATCTATGGGATGTACAAGAACCACAGCTTAGTCCTACTGAGAAGCTCAACGCTTGTTTCGAGAACATTCCTGTTTCTGACTTCCCTCCTGCTCCTTCTAATCAAGGTAAAAGATATTACTCCTATGTTCATAATCGTAGTTATCTGAATTCTGCATATTGGTATCCGCTAATTACTTGTTTTAGAGGTTAAGAATTTTGATTGTAGCTTGTGGGTGTGATTAATGACACACAAAGATGTAATCTTTATGTTGTTGTTTTATACTCTGCACTGAAAGTTCTTGATTTTGTGTTTTGTTGATCATTCAAATAGAAGAAAGTATAGGGTGTCAAACGTTTGATTTGTGCGAGCTGGGTTTAGCTGAATATATTGTCAATCTTAGCCTTAGGATATCAGAGTTGTGTCTAATTTAGCTCAATCTAGTATAATTCAAGAAGATCACGCTTTATGATTTACTAATTGAATCATCATGACTCTGAGATCTGATCAGAGTCGAGAATCATGATTTAATTTTGCTTTTTTTCCCCTTTACTTTTACGTAACCCCCCCCCCCCC
>MCJB01008257.1:20104-36787 GCA_002018475.1 Nicotiana obtusifolia | reverse complement strand
CCCTCTCGATCTCTCGAGTAGGAAAAGAAAGATTGGGATCCTTATCAGCTGATAGCTTTTCATTTTTGGGCCTAAATGTTTGCTAGTGAAAAGTTGATTTATTAGCTGTTCTTTTTGTATACTATTATGTTTATTGCTCTTTCTGGTATTAACAATATTGTTTCCCCTAAAAATCGGATAACAATTGAATTTATACGCGGTTTTAAGGATACGTGATCTAACGTGATACAAAAATGATAAATAAGATTCAAATTGAAATAAATAATAGCAAACCACGCAGATTGAACAATCTTGGCCTTGAAGGTTGGTCACCCTCGAGTCAAAGATACTGCAATCGGTGCCGGAACAAAGAGATGAGATAATAATGACTAGAAATAACAGTTTATTGCTTTGGGATGCGTGTTAGTACTTTGCAAATAATCAGACCCTCTTTATATAGTAGAGGAGTCATACTTTAGGTACAATTCTATATAAGGTAAAAAATATCGTGATTTGCTAATTAATTGGTTTCATTGATACGTGCCGAGATTCCCGCCGTGATATCCGGCTGGTTACGGATATTTCGGCCTTCCGTTATTTTGGTTTGATAATGTTTTCTCGAGCTCATTTGGAATCTGGGTCAGTTCGGAGATTACAGACTCGATAATCTTGAAAACGCAGGTTCCAACCTCGTGCTTAGGTTCAATGGAATCCAGGATCGATCTTCAATCCATTATGTTTCATCCCCGGTCTGTCATGCAATAAGCGAGCTCGGTTTCTACCGTATACAGATAATCCCCTCGTTTTTCGGAGAATAAATGATGAGAAACGATATGAGCCTCAAATTCTCACTTCGATATATCATGACATAAATAACAAAATCATGACGTCAAATCCTCTTGTTTTTCGGAGAGTAAATGATGAAAAACGATACGAGCTTCTGATTCCCACTCTGATAAATCATGACGACGAATTTATGACGTAAGTGATAAGGAGAGTTGAATCGTCCCGTCGGTCCAGTCTTCAAGGCATTAAATGTGTGTCAGTTAACAGTCTGCCGCTTCAGGGTGCTAACGATCGTTTGAGAAAACTATAAATACCCTTTTCATCCACTCATTAGAACTTTTACATTCAAACATTTGCTCTTGTGTTTTAAGAACACTTCATCACTCTCATCTTCTAGTTTTCTGAAAGCTTAAGTTTAAAACTTCTTCCCTTCTGGTCTTCTGAAAGCTTTCATAGGTTATCTGCTAATTACACCTCCTCTTTTATAAGCACCTCCTTTTCTCCTCTCTTTAGAAGCAAACTTCAAAAATCAGTTCCTCAAAAAGAAAACCCCTCTTCCTCGAGACTGTCTGAGAGCGTTTCGCCTGTTGTCACTGAAGAACCGACACCACAATCCCCTCTAAAGATGTTCGGCCCTGCGGGATGGCCAACCGGAGCCGATTTCAAGGTTGATAAAGCCTCCTCGGTACCGGGTCGGTGCGAGCCGATCTCGAGGTACATATGTTCGGTCACCAACGATGTCCTTGAGAAGGTCAAGGAGGACTGCAATTGGGTTGATACGCTCGTAGTGGTCCCTACCCCCGAGGAATCGATCACCACCCACTTGGAGGGTTTTTTAAGTGTTTACACTTTCCCTTTTACGCTGGGTCCTTTAGATCCAGTTATTATAGCTTTTTGCAAAAGGTATGAGGTGACTCTCGGGCAGATTCATTCGTTTTGGAGGAATGTAATTCTTCTTTGCTTCTTCGTGAGCAAACTCGAAGGGCGTCCCTTTACCATCGATCACCTTATGCGTTTGTACAATCCCCGACTCTATCGAGGGGGCTAATAAAACTCGCTCGTCGGACCAGTAAGGCCCCGTTCTCGAGCATCGACGAGGATCATGACCGAGGCTGGTTGGGCCGGTTCGTTTGAGCGAGGACCTCAGACTTAATCTCAGCGCGGACATGCCATTTCCGAACATGAAGCGTAAGTATAAACTTGCCTTAAAGATTTTGTTTATCATTTTCCCTTTGTCCTTCTTCTTATCGATTCTTTGTAATGCAGTTGTTGCTCGGATGCCGGATGCAGTTCCTCGACTCAAGGAGTGGTCGAGAGCATCGTGTCGCAAAAACCCTATTCCGAGTGCGCGTGGCGCGAACTTTCGAAGGGCCGATGGGAAGCCCATGCTCACGGTGAGATTTCTCTATTGAGTGAATTAACACTTAGTTTTCCTAACTGCATTCATTCTCATTTTTTCTTCTTTTGTAGGTCTTCCCAAAGATGTCGAAATGAGGCCCCCGTCCGGTGATAAAGACATCCTCCCTGAACCATCTGTTCCGAGGTAGGATAAAGAAAAGAAAAGGAAAAAGGCTCCGAATTCTCCGAACTTGGAGAAGAAAAAACCAAAAAGGAGGCTGGTGCGCAAATCCAAAGAAAGTGCCAGCGCTCGGGAGGACCTATCGGATTCGCTCAGTCGACTGAGGGACGAGTCCGAAGAAGAAGAAGAAGAAGAAGAAGAAGCCTCCGAGCTGATGACCCGCGTGAGAAACGGTATCGAGCTGTCTCAACCGGGGTAGCCGATGAGGAGGCAATGACCGAGGCCTCCGAAACAGGGAAGGACGAGGTCATTTTTCCTCGAGCTGGTGAGGCCGACAAGGAGACCACAACTGGTACTCCTCGGGCCGAGGGAAATTCCCCGAAGGATGCATTCGGAGTGATAGATCTTTTTGGGTCACCATCATTCACCGGCTCCATGATAAACAAGTCCCAGATGTTGAAAGGACGCCTAAATGAGGGGCCTCAAGGGACGGCAGATTCCTTCAACAACTTCTTCGATAGCTTAGATTTTATCGCTTCGGAGGATCTCACCAAGTTAGGAGAGTTACCAGTACCAAAGAGTCTTCGGGAGCTGGCAGATCTTCTTCGAGTCCGAGATTAGTAGACCGATTCTCAGCCCCGAGTGCAGATCCTGAGCGGAAGTGGTCAATCATCATATCCATACCGGAGGATGCCCGGATAGAATCCGCCCACGTGGGTGTTGCCAGCTATCTTCGATGCCTGGTGACCGAAAAGGATCAGGCCGAAATGAACGAGGTGGAGGCCCCCTGTCTTTTCAACGAAAGCTCAATATATGTTGAATCGGGGAACTTCGAATGCCTTTTTATTATGTACTTAGATTAATCTGAAATCAATCGTAACATCCTTCTCTGTGTTCGCAGGCCTCAGTGCTTCATCACGAAACTTTTCTCCGGTATCGTGAAGAGTTAAACCAACACGAGGCTGAAACCCGTGCACTTATTAAGAAGAGGGATGCTTACAAGCTCCTTAGTGAGAAGCCAGTCCAAGCGAGAAGAGGCCCGGAAGGAGCATGCCGACCTGGTCGAGTAGGTAAGATGAGTATTTGAAGTTAGTGACGATGATTCACACAGTGGCTAATAGCCCAAACCTGCTGGTTCAAAAGAAACTTGACCAAATCGAGCAGCTCCAGGCGGAGGTGGATACGGTGAAAGCTGAGGCCGAAGAATGGAAGAAAAACATGACCACCTGACCTCGGAAAAAGAAAACGCTCGAGAACAACTGGCTTCGACTGAGGTCCAGCTCCGGGCTGCAAAAAAAAGGCCTTGGTACAAGCTAAAAAGATCGAGGAGCTTCAGTCTTTACTGAGCTCGGCGATTTCCGGCCCAAGAAAATCTAGCCAAGGAACTTGAGGTGGACAAGTCGGAGATTGCTGTTGTTAAGGCCGAGGCAGATGAGAAGGTGGCCCAGCATAAGGCCGATGCCGAGGCGGCTCAGGATCAAGTGAGAAACTTGATGAAGCATATGAAGTGGCAATCTCGAAGAGAGGCCCTCGAGGGAGCTCGAGCTCAGGGTTTTGACCTGTTGGCCGAAATCGAGAATGCTAAGATATCCGAAGCCAAGGCCAGGAAGCTGGCTTATCCCCAGGAGGAGGATTCCCTGAAGATTCGTACGAGCCCGAAGATGGCGAAGGCCCTGAAGGTGATGGCGTTACCCCCCGCGAAGACTAGGCCCCTTAGGCTTTTTGGATGTCTTTGTTTTTTGTATTTTTGTCGAGGCCTTTTGGCCTTTGTACAAATTCTCATCAGGTTGTTCGGCCCTCGTAAAAGAAATTTCTGATTTATGAATATAAGGCCTTTTCCCTTCAACAGCTTTCAAATTTTCTCTCTGCCTTGTTTATTTTTATTTGCAAAGATCTAAATGCCTTAGCATGTAATAGTTGGTTTTCGTTTAGAGACTCGAAGAAACCTTGCGTTCAACTTTATTTTGTTTCAAGGCATTGTGGGTGTTCGGTGTGACCAAAGTTTTCTTTCCATGTCGAGAGTAGCCTTTGGAACCCGTTATGAAAAAATTTCATTTCGAAGGCCTTGTTTTTGTTACGGGTCTCGGATGTTTCCGAGCCGTGTTAAATAGTTGTAGCCTTTTAGTTCGGGTGTCGCCCAGTGGGCTTGCTTTCCCGAGTTATCCGGGCTTGCCTAAGATAACAATCCCCGAGTAGAGGCGGTCGTGGCCTTTAAAATTCGGAGGCTGCCTAATAAGTATTATACCCCCGAGGTCTAATAGCTTGGACCGTTCAAGTTTGTTTTCGGCCGGCAGTCCCCGAAAGAGAGAATGATCATTCGAACTTCGGTTAAGGCGGCCCTTGGGCTCGTTTCCCTTAAGGTATCGGAAGCATGGAATTCCTTAAGAAAAGTAAAGGAAAAAATTTTAAAGAAAAACAGGATGTTTGTAGGGAAGAGACTTCTCTTTATTCTTGTGCATAATCGTAATGTATGTGTACATGCTTCGTGTTCGAGCAGTCTATGTGAGCACGGTTTATTCGACCGTTTGGCCCTTACATTGAATCCTATCGATCGAGACTCTTCAATCCCCAAGTCTCTTTCCATGCCAAAGTCGATATTGGAGGGTAATGCCCCTAGCTTTCGTGGTTGATCGAAGAAAGACCTCGAACGCTGTTATGATCATCGTCACCGATTCATTGCCTGCCTTCAATTCTAAGTTAGCACGATTTACTTGTTTCCTTGTTAAAACCCTTGCCGGAAAATCCATTTGGGACAAAACCGGCTCAAGAGAAAAAGAGTGCAACGCGTGCTTTCAGACCTAAAATCTCGTACCGTCCCTTGTTGGTTACTTGCAGGGGTTAGTTTAAGATGCAAGTAAAAGGAAGAACAAAGCAATACTTTAGTAGTAATATCGTTTTAAGTGAGTTTTATTCCAGTTGTTCGGCAGTTGCTCGCCATTCATTGTTCCAGAGTTTGTAGGATCCTTTTCCGGTGATCTCGATAATTTGGTACGGTCCTTCCCAGTCCGGCCCCAATTTCCTTCGTTCGGGTTTCGGGTGCTTAGCGTGATTTTTCTTAGTACCAAGTCCCCGGTATTGAAGTGTCGAAGGTTGGCCTTTCGATTATAATATCTTTCGATTCGCCGTTTTTGGGCTGCCAACTGGACAAGGGCGGCTTCGCGCCTTTTATCTTATAGCTCCAGGTTTCGTACTCATAGCTTCGTTGTTCGATTCCTTTGTTGCATATCGGAATCTGGTACTTGGTTCCCGACCTCGACTGATATCAAAGCTTCGGTGCCATAAACCAAAGAAAACGGGGTAGCCTCGGTACTGGACTTCGAGGTTGTGCGGTCTGCCCGCAAGACTTCGGGTAATATTTCTTTCCATCTTCCTTTAGCGTCGGTTAACCTCTTTTTAAGGTTTTGGAGTATGGTTTTGGTGGTAGATTCAGCCTGTTTGTTCCCACTAGGGTGATAGGGTGTCGATAGGATTCTTTTGATCTTGTGGTCTTCAAGGAATTTGGTTACTTTGCTTCCGAGGAATTGTTTTCCATTATCCATACAATCTTGGCCGTCATTCCGAATCGGCATACGATGTGGTCCCATATGACGACCTCCTTCTTCCTGACTTTCTCGTACGCCTGAGCTTTCACCCACTTAGAAAAATAGCCATTCATAAATAATATAAATTGAGCCTTACTGGGTGCCCACGGAAGGGGGCCAACGGTGTTCATTCCCCACTTCATGAACGGCCATGGTGACAAAACCGAATGCAGCAGCTCCCCGGGTCGCTAGATCAACGGAGCGTGTTTTTGGCATTCATCACATTTTTGAACGATCTCCTTTGCGTCTTTTTCCATGTCGATCCAGTAATAACCGGCTCTAATTAATTTTTCGAACCAGCGATTCGGCGCCTAAATGATTTCCACAGGTACCTTCTTGGATTTTCCTCAAAATATACTCAGTATCACCCGGCCCTAGACATATTGCAAGTGGGCCATCAAACGTTCTTCTGAACAAGGTTCCGTGTTCGGACAGGCTAAATCGGGCCGCCTTTGTACGCTGGGCCCTTGACTCTTTTCGATCCGAGGGCAGTTCACCGGATTTGAGATATTCCACATACTTATTCCTCTAGTCCCAAGATAGGCTCGTCGAGTTGATCTCAGTGTGGCCTTCTTCCACCACTGATCTCATAAGTTGTACGACTTTTCCCGAGTTGAACTCGTCGTCTTCGACCGACGAACCCAAGTTAGCGAGGGCGTCGGCCTTGCTGTTTTGATCCCGAGGTACGTGTTGCAGAGTCCATTCTTTGAAATGTAATGTCACCTATAATTTGTCCAAGTATCTTTGCATTCGTTCCTCTCTAATCTCGAATGTTCCATTGACTTGGTTTACTACAAGGAGGGAGTCGCATTTGGCTTCGATCACCTTTGCCCCCAAGCTCTTGGCTAGTTCAAGGCTTGTAATCATGGCCTCATATTCGGCCTCGTTGTTAGTCAATTTCACAGTCTTAATAGATTGTCTAATTATATTACCTGTTGGTGGCTTTAGTACGATGCCAAGTCTGGACCTTTTTGCATTTGAGGCACCGTCCATGAAGAGGGTCGGGGAAGAAGTTCCTGAGTTAACCAATAACTCTCTTTCGATCTCGGGTACTAGGGCCGGTGTAAAGTCGGCCACAAAGTCTGCCAAAATTTGAGACTTAATGGCGGTCCGAGGTCGATACTCAATATCGTGCCCACTTATTTCTGTGGCCCATTTGGCCAATCGACCCGAGAATTTGGATTTTTGCATAACGTTCCTCAATGAGTAAGTAGTTACAACACATATGGGTGGCATTGGAAGTATGGTTTTAGCTTCCTAGAGGCTTAGCAAAGCGAGCACCAGTTTTTCCATATGAGGATACCTAGTTTCGGCCTCACCTAAGGTCCTACTAACATGGTAAATTGGAAATTGCGTACTTTGTTCTTCCTGAATTAGGACTTCACTTACCGCTATCTCCGAGACCTCCAAGTACAAGTACAGTTGTTCGTCTGTCTTCGGTATGTGAAGCAGGGGCGGGCTCGATAAATACCTCTTGAGTTCCTCCAAAGCTTGCTGGCATTCTGGGGTCCACAAGAAGTTGTTCTTCTTCTTCTTCAACAGTACAAAGAATTGGTGGCTCTTGTCGGATGACCTCGAAATAAATCGCCCCGGGGCGGCTATTTGCCCGGTTAACCTTTACACGGCCTTTACATTGTCCACAACCGTGATATCTTCGATGGCTTTGATTTTATCGGGATTGATTTTGATTTCCCGATTGGATACCATGAATCCGAGGAACTTACTCGACCCAACTCCAAATGCACATTTTTTTGGGTTCAGCTTCATATTGTACTGCTTCAGTATGCTGAAGGTTTCCTGCAAACTTTTTAAATGGTCCTCTACTCGCAGGGACTTAACTAACATGTCGTCAATGTAAACTTTCGTTGATTTTCCTATTTGTTCCTCGAACATCCAATTTACTAGGCGTTGGTAAGTGGCACCGACATTTTTTAATCCAAACGGCATTACGTTATAACAGTATGTGCCATATTTAGTGATGAAAGAAGTTTTTTCCTGATCACCTAGGTCCATCCGTATTTGGTTGTACCCGGAATAGGCATCGAGAAAATTGAGGATCTCGTGGCCGGCCATGGCATCGATCATACGGTCGATGTTAGGCAAAGGAAAAGTCTTTTTAGGGCATACCTTATTCGAATCTTTGCAGTCTACATACATTTCTAGTTTATTCTTTTTTTTAGGGACTACGACTACGTTTGCTACCCAATCCGGGTATTTAACCTCCCGAATTAACCATATTTTAAGAAGTTTAGATACCTCATCCTTGATGAAAGCATGCTTGATCTCGGACTGGGGTCTCCTCTTCTATTTAACCGGGTGAAATTTCGGGTCCAAGCTTAGGTTTTGAGTGGTTATCTCCTGTAGGATTCCTGTCATATCGAGGTGAGACCAAATGAAACAATCTTCGTTAGTTAGAAGAAATCGAATGAGTTTTTCCCTGAGCTCGGAGCTTAGCCCCGTGCCAGGTATACCTTTCGATCGGGCAAGCTTTCTCGCAATATGACTTGTTCTAGCTCCTCGACCGTCGATTTAGTGGCGTCAGAATCATCGGGGGCTATAAAAGATCTGGGAACCCCATAATCATCATCCTCGGCTTCCTCTTGTTTGCCCGAATCTACCGAAGATAGTATCAGTGATTACTATTTGCCCCGCTTTTACCATTCGGTTTGGGCCCTTCAATGTCGAAACTGTAGATGCCAGTATTACCTCCTCGACCACGAACATTTCCTTCGCAATCGGCTGTTGTCTGTAGATTGTTCTGACTCCGTCGGGTGTTGGGAATTTCAATGCCTAATGTAGCGTCGAGGGCACCGCCCTCATGTTGTGAATCCATGGCCTCCCGAATAAAGGGTTATACCTCATGTCCCCTTCAATTACATAAAATTTAGTCTCCTGGATGGTCCCGGCGGTGTTTACGGGTAACGTTATATCGCCCTTAGTGGTCTCACATGCCATGTTGAATCCGTTCAGAACTCGAACTGCAGGCACAAGTTGGTCTTGTAGACCGTGCTGCTCCACGACCCTTGATCGAATGATGTTGGCGGAGCTACCTGGATCAATTAACATACGTTTAACCCGAATTTTATTTACGAGTACAGATACTACCAGTGCATCATTATAGGGATGCATGATCCCTTCCGCATCCTCGTCGTTGAAAGATAAAGTTTCCTCCGGTATGTAATCTCGAGTTCGTTTCTCCCTAGTGATGGATACTTTGGTGCGTGCCAACCCCTCCGATGATCATGTTAATGACGTGTTGAGGTTCTTCTTGTTCTGCCTGTTTGTTAGAATCCCTATTGCTTAAATGATTCTTGGCTCGGTCCCTCAAGAACTCCCGAAGGTGCCCATTATTAAATAGACGGGCCACTTCCTCTCTCAACTGTCGATAATTTTCCGTTCTTTGTCCGTGAGTGCCATGATATTTGCACATCTGGTTAGGATTCCTTTGGGTTGGATCGGACTGTAGAGGTCGAGGCTATTTAGTATCTTTGATGCGTCACATAGCTGATACAATAGCGGCAACATCGACATTGAAGTTATATTCCGATAGCCTCGGTGCGTCTTTGGACCTGTCGAAGCCATTTTTGGTCATAAGCCCCCGGCCGCTTTGACCTTGGTCATTTCTCCTTTCGTTTCTCAAGGAGTTTTGTCCGGACCCGCTGCTTCTCTGATCTCCGTTATACGGCTGATACCGATCCCTGTTTGGCCTCGTTTCGCGATCGATATCTCTCTTGACTCTGTCGAAGGTTCTAAAAGGTTTGACTGACCCCGAAGGGGTCCCGAGTTGATCATCCTCGACTCTGATTTTCGATTGATACCGGTTATGCACGTCGGCCCATGTAACAGCCGGGTATTCTATTAAGTTTTGCTTCAACTGCTGTGAAGCCACCGAGCTTCGAATATTAAGTCCCTGAATGAAAGCTTGAACAGCCCAATCATCAGCGACCGGCAGCAAATCCATTTGTTTTAATTTGAAACCAGGACATGAATTCTCTGAACATTTCGTTATCATTCTGTTTGACTTTGAAAAGGTCTGATTTCCTAGTCTCGACCTTGATGGCACCTGCGTGTGCTTTTACGAAAGAATCTGCAAGCATAGCAAATGAGTCAATAGAATAAGGAGGTAAATTGTGATACCGTATCATAGCTCCCTTCGACAGGGTCTCCCTAAATTTTTTCAACAGAACAGACTCGATCTCATCGTCCTCCAGGTCGTGCCCTTTGATAGCACATGTATAAGAACTTGGGTATTTCGGGCATACGAAACTTCTTGGGGATCAGCTTCGGAGCCGCGCTCGGTGGAAAAGGTTTTTGCACGAACTTCCTGGAATCCAGGCCCTTCAATATCGGAGGTGCTCCTGGAATTTGGTCTACCCTGGAATTGTAGGTTTTCACCTTTTTGTCGTTAGCCTCGATCTTCTTCTCCCCTGATTCTATCTGTTTTGTCAACTCCTCAAGCATTTTTATGATCTCGGGGTTAGCTCCCGATTCGTGTTCGTTCGACCTTTTACGACCGGTTCATCCCTACGGGTGACTTCCCGGGGAGGATCGGGCTCAACCCTACTCGGTGCACGGCTTTGGTTCTGTAACTGTGCTATCGCTGCCTGTTGAGCCTGCAACATTTCGAAGATCACTCATAGACTGATCCCGTCTCCTTCAACGTTTCGCGTGTTTCGAGTTGCTGATCGGGCTCCACCACGAACGCTATTTTCATTGTTGGTAGGCAAGTTTGTATCGATAGCTATATGCGAATTAGCGTCAATCGAATCTGCGATCGGAATTCCAGCGGGATCAGCAGGCGGTATCTCGTTATCGGGTGCTATGTTGTTATTTTCACCTTGGTGACCGAACTCGTTGTCAACATGCAGAGATGCTGATTGAGAGTTTGACATTTTTGTATTTTAGCTTGGAATCAAAGACACTTGAAAGAGCAAGTGTAAAGCAATGTGTTATGGAGATTTGTATCAAATAACCACTGTTATCCTTAGCCCCACGGTTGGCGCCAAACTGTTTACCCTAAAAATCGGATAACAATTGAATTTATATGCGGTTTTAAGGATGCGTGATTTAACTTGATACAGAATTGAGAAATCAGATTCAAATTGAAATAAATGATAAAAAAGTAAATGCAAACCACGCAGGTTGAACAATATTGGCTTTAAAGGTTGGTCACCCTCGAGTCAAAGATGCAGCAATCGGTGCCGGAACAGAGAGATGAGATAATAATGACTAGAAATAACAGTTTATTGCTTTGGGATTCGTGTAACAATGTACTTTGCAAATAATTAGACCCTCTTTATGTGGCAGAGGAGTCCTACCTTAGGTACAATTCTGTATAAGGTAAAAATCTCATGATTTGCTAATTAATCGGTTTCATTGATACGTGTTGAGATTCCCGATGTGATATCCGACCGGTTACGGATATTTTGGCCTTCCGTTATTTTGGTTTGATAATGTTTTCTCGAGCTAATTTGGAGTCGGGTCAGTTTCGGGGTTACGGACTCGATAATCTTGAAGACGCAGGTTCCATCCTCGTGCTTAGGTTCGATGATATCAAGGATCGATCTTCAATCCATTATGTTTCATCCCCGGTCTATCATGCAATAGGCGAGCTCGGTTTCTACCGTATACAAATATCTAATTGTTGCAATGATTGTTATTCTTATCTGCAGTAATTGAGATAAGATCAGATGCAACTTTGGCCGAAGCTGTTAAGTTACTATCGCGGCACAAAATACTAAGTGCACCTGTTGTGGATGTTGATGCCCCTGAAGATGCTAGTTGGATTGATAGATATATTGGCATCGTGGAATTTGCCGGCATTGTGGTATGGATCCTGCATCAGGTATGCACCCTATACATAAAATCATAATTAAACATGTATCCTCTCATTCACAACTATGGAATTGATGAACATATGTTGCCTTTAAAAGTTGGGGATAGGTTAAAAGAAAGTTTTCAAATGGATCAAGGTCTAATAATTTGTTATAAAAGACAGTGGAATTCTTGTTGTACATTGTCCTCCTTTCCTATGAAGATGCTTAAACCAATTTGTCACATACTTTTCAGTCAGAAAAGATGGAGGGCAACTCTGCTTTTGATTCGGTAATCGATGGACCAGATGATACACTCAGCCCTGCATTGGCAGCAGCTGTTAATGGAGTCTCTTCTCCGAGATTCAGAAGTTTGCATCCTGAATCTCCAACTGCGACTTCTGGAAACTTTTTCGAGACATTAACTTCATCGGATCTCTATAAGAATACAAAGGTTATTCTTTATACTGAACTACTTATTTTTCCTTAAACATTTACTGACTTTCCTTTTAGAAAGCTATTCGGGAAAATGTGCTGACTGACACGTGATTACTTAGGTTCGGGACATTTCGGGTTCATTCCGCTGGGCTCCATTTCTGGCTTTGCAGAAATCAAACTCCTTTCTGACAATGCTTCTCTTGCTATCTAAATACAAAATGAAGAGTATTCCTGTGGTTGATTTAGGGGAATGGAAGATTGATAACATCATAACTCAATCTGCTGTTATACACATGCTAGAAGAATGTGCTGGTCTTCATTGGTTCGAGAGCTGGGGTTCTAAGAAACTATATGAACTTGGCCTCCCTTTAATGAAGCCAAGTAGCATCATTCAGGTATGAACTTTGTAGTTTTTATGTTTCTGCTATTGAGCATGTGGTTTGTTCTTTGTAAGTAACCGAGTAACCGTTCCATATCTATCAACATATATTATTATGTTGTCCTTCTATTTACTATGGTGTTGACCATATTGCAAATCTTGCTAAAAGATGATACTTCAATTTTAAGGTTCCTTGTGTTTCTATTTCTTCATCATATGTTTCGATACGCGAAACTGAGTGCTTGAAGTTAGTATGCCAGCCCTTGTGCATATTTGCTGCAACTGGTTACCTGATTGACTGATTTATATGTTTTCTTTGTGCTTTTGTAAGTGCTCCATTTTGTTCTGTTTTATTTTCTTCTTTCCTGTGCCCCCTACTTTGGCTGCATGGTTGATGATCCACTTACAATCACGTGGTTAGTAGTTGGTTCATTTGGGTAAATATTTTCTTTTTGTACATTGTGATCAAGCAGATCAATGCGAGAATTTAAAGAAAAGATATCTACACATATTGGTTGAATGGAATATGATACTTAGGAGCTATCAATTGTTACCTTCAACAAGTTCAGTTTCTGCTGTTACAAAGCAACAAAGGATATAATTGCTTTGAGTAGCTTGATCTTCTGCTATATTGTTGCTAGAATAACTTTTAAGTGTTACATATAGACATCACCCTATAATAGAGCACAATTTTGTTTCCATTACATAGAAAAATAAACCTAAGGCGTCAAACGCTCAAATTCAAGCAGAACCTGAGCTCATTGCAGACAATTTATTTTCCAGCTTTTGTTCTCTTCCTTTGTAGAATAGCTCATATTTTGCAATTTCCCGTCCGCAAATTTAATCTACCTGTTCATTTTCTGTCAGATTACCTATATGAGCTGGTAGGACTCTGCAAGTGATAAAATCAGTGTGCATGTCTTCAGCCACATATCTTCTGTTGATACCAACACTGTACAATTTCGTCTTGGTTACAATTTTTTCGCATCACCTTTTCTTTTAGGAACTGCCTCAATTCGGAGAATTCATTGGCATATATTCTGCTAAGTGCCAAGCATCTCATTTGTTTTCTTCTAGCATTTTTTTAGTTTTGCAGCTGGTCTTCCAAGTCCATTATTCTTTTAAGATTTTACTAGTTTTTGCTGTTGATACATCTTTAAATTGCAGAAATCAAAAAACTATGATCACTGATAAAAAAGAACCCATTTATCTTTAAGCTTCTTTTGGTAGATGTAGGTCAAAAGCAATGGAACAAACTATTTGTATGAGTAACTCATTCCTTAGGCGGCCTTGTCAGTTTATCATTTAAGTGGTAAATTTCCTTGGGCTATTATGCCTGGAGAAGTGGAGATAGCATTTGGTTCTAGAAACACAGAGTAGTTACAGCGCCCAAATGCTTAAGAGTCCTATGAACCAGAGATTTTGATATAGCTTGGGAGAGTTACTTTAACATGCAATGAACATCCATGTCATTAGCACCCAACCAGCAACTCGAAGGAGATGCTATGTTTGATGCTTATTATTTTTGCATTCTTTTCAAGTCAAAAACACGTACCAATTCTACAGGCAAGTTTTTCTTTGACACATCTGCATGGTGCATTTTGTAACCTGCTAACTGTATCTTTGTTCTCTTTTCCAGGTGACTGAGGATGAACCAGTGCTGCAGGCATTCAAGCTGATGAGACAGAAGGGAGTTGGAGGAGTTCCTGTGGTCGAAAGTGGTGGAAGGAAAGCTATTGGTAATATAAGCATCAGAGATATTCAGTTCCTTCTCATTGCTCCTGAAATCTACAAGGACTACAGGTTTGCTTTGACCTTCATACATTTACATGTTCCATAACCACTAAAGAGAAAACATATAGCTAGCAGTATAATTTCAAGGTTGTCACATGCAAAAGCAGAAGTACTACATACTTTTCTAGACATGGGACATCATAAATGCTAGCTGTGAATATGTTTTAAATAGCATATTTTCCTCTTAAGCGTCCAAATTTTAGAGCCCTCCATTTTATCTTTGATTGTTCTTTTTATTGAATCTGAACCATTCATTTTGCATTGATTTCTTTGTAATTCACACTAAAGCACATCCTATTATGACATTCATTGGATCACACATCATATGGAGATCAAATATTGCGCTGGCTATCAACTGCCTAGAAATATAAGTGCCAGGAGTGCAAATAATGACAAAATCATCCTCATTTTCTAATTGGTTATCGCTCTGCAGATCTATAACAGCAAAGAACTTCCTGACATCAGTTCAAAGCTATCTGGAGAAGCATGAGAAGCACTCCCCATATTTAAGTAGCATGGTTACTTGCAGAAGAGATAACAGCCTTAAAGAAGTTATCATGAAGCTGGACTCAATGAAGATACACAGGATCTATGTTGTCGATGACAAGGGAAATCTCGAGGGGGTAATCACACTTAGAGACATAATCTCAAAGCTAGTTCACGAACCTCGTGGTTACTTTGGTGATTTCTTTGATGGTGTTTTGCCATTGCCAGCAAATAGCAGGGTCTAAGTCGTAATAACAACTTTAAGAACTTATGCTGATCTTTTACTTCTCTAATGAACTGAATAATTCTAACATGTGTGGAATCTGTTTAAATTTTGGTTTTCTTTCAAGGTGAGTTTCTTGTAATTTTGGGTTGTTTCTTACAAGTGGATTCCTTTTCTCTTGTACACAAGACCCTTCTTGGTGCTATAAAAATTGAAAGAAATGCAAAGGCTTTTTTTCTACTCTATCCTGTCTTTCAATGTTTGGTGTGACTTAAGCTATTAAGCAGAATTTTGTATAGGAAGGCACCATATATATATGAGTATCCCCCTTTGAGTACTCGAGTGAAAGGGTCCGAGTCATAGGAAACTATTCAGTTTCTGTCGCAACATATCTAGTTTATTCACCCTTGTTTGTTTATCCCGACGAGGATTTATGAATCACTTAAACTCGCAACATATCTAGTTTATTCACCCTTGTTTGTTTATCCCAACGAGGATTTATGAATCACTTAAACGAATCGAATTTACCTTTCTTAATCCAATTAACCTGAAATTGAGATGCAATTAATAACTTGAATACTCTTCTTGCAACTTTACGAATTTCAATTTGATGGGACAGAAGATCATTTGATGTACTCGGCCAAATCTGAAAAGAATTCAGAAGTTATTTGTATATGTATTTATTCTTTGAATTTGGGGTTTCAAAATGAATTCACCAAAAAAAAATCATCAACAGCATTGGTGTACGAAACTGATTCGGATCATTAAATAAGTGTGGATTATGAGATAATTAATTCTATACTAGTTACCTCATTGGTTGGATAAGTGTGAACCTTATCTAGAGAATAAACTTTCACATGTGCCAACCAAACACTAATCGTGATCCACTTAGCTGACTTGATTAAAAATAATCAAATTATACGAACTAATTAAAACCATATCTTGAGGGTTCACATGCTAAAGACAATACAAGAGACAAATTGAATTATCTAGTAGGATAACCATTAGAACTCATTGTTAAAAGAATAACTAAGTATAAATATTAGTAGTGGACTGCTTAAACTAAATTTCCTCTAGTAGAAAGTCTCTTAAGAGCTTCGTAGGTGGCTCCTCAAATATAGATTCTATTTAATTGCATAGAATATAATGAAGAATAACGATCATCAATAATTTAAATAAAAGAAAATTACCTTCAAATATCTCTTACAGTATATTTCATTTATCAACCTTGTATCTTGTGAAATATTATCCGGTCTCAATTTATGTAAACATATTTGATTGGACATGAAATTTAAGAAATGACTGAAAACTTTTGAAACTTATGGTCTAAAACAATTTATAAAAATTTGTGTGAATAAAAAGAAAAATTTGAAGTTAAATTGTTATTAAATAAAAAAAATATTATTTTTTTTGGACCGACTAAAAATAATTGGTGTCACGTAAAATGAGACAGAGGGTAACACTGGAAAACGGTTGATCTCTCATTAACAAATCTAAGTGCTAAAGCTGTCATGTACAGAACATGGTGCATAAGGTACAACCCATAGAGGTCCATTGTTAGTTAGGTGTATACCATTTCCTGACGTAACGTATAACGCAATTATTAGTACTATTGTACAAAAGCTCATAAAAAATTAAACAGAAAAAAAAAAAAAAAAAAAAAGGAAAAAAAAAAAAAAAAAAAA
>MCJB01008257.1:0-20084 GCA_002018475.1 Nicotiana obtusifolia | reverse complement strand
AAAAAAAAAAAAAAAAAAAAAAAAAAAGGTCGTATACCGTATTCTCTTTTATCATGATGGAAGTTGGAAGGACGAAGGCAATAGCCCCAACCCAACCCAAGTCTAACGAAACCACCCGCACGTCCGCAGCTGCAGAAATGGACGCAACAATCGACGTTTGAATTTTCCAAAATTGCAACTCCCAAAACCCACCTAACAATTCCAGTCCTCTTTCTCCCTTCTTTCCCCCTCTCACTTCGATCGAGGACCCATTTTCCTTCCCCCTTTCTCCCAAACCCTAATTTCAAACCCCCAAATCTCTATACAATATATACAAATTCGATTCAATCCACACACATATAGATATATAGAGCAAGGTTGAAAGAGAAAGGAAGGAAAATATATAGAGAGAAGGGTTGATGGCGGCGACTATAGAAGGACAAGATAGGGTTCTTGCTGCAGCTCAACAGATCGTCAAGAGTCTCAACACTTCCACAAATGTTGACACTGATGATATGCTTATGATCTTATCTACCTTCGATAATCGCCTCTCTAAGCTCTCCAATTTCATGACTTCTTCATCTTCCTCCACTCCTAACTCCGCCAAAGCTGCGGCCGCCGCTGCCGGAGGCGATGATTCCTTTGTGGATCCTCGATTCGAAGCTGCCGAGCAACTTATCCTTCATTGGAACTCCCCTCCCAACGCCGATCCTGATTCTACCTTGGATTACCTCGCCGCCGTTGACGAGATTATTCAGATGACCGACGATCTGAATCTTCCTCCGGAAAATGATCTCGTCATGGACCGAGCTGAGGCTGCTCTTCAACATGCCATGGCTCATTTAGAAGATGAGTTTCGCCATATTCTCATTGGCAATACGGTTCCCTTCGATGCTGGCCGCCTCCACGAGTCCTCGTTCATTCGCCGTTGTTCCATCTCTTCATCTGCTGTCGAAATCCCTGATTTTGAAACCGGTACTTTATCCGAGGATCAGGAGGATGTTAGCAGTGGAAGGTACAATCATGTCAAAGGGAAGAGCCTTGGAGGAGATGAATTCTCCCTCGATTTGGTATATCCGGATGCTATTATTGATCTGAGAGAGATTGCTAACCGTATGATTCGATCCGGTTATGAAAAGGAATGTTGTCAAGTATACTCTAGTGTTCGTAGAGAGGTGCTTGATGAGTGTTTAGCAATTCTTGGCATTGAGAGACTGAGCATTGAGGAGGTCCATAGGATTGAATGGCAGTCGCTGGACGAGAAAATGAAGAAATGGATTTATGCTGTAAAAGTTCTGGTGAGAATCCTTTTATCTGCTGAAAAGAGCTTGTGTGAACAGATTTTTGTAGGCTCAGAGTTGATTAAAGAAGTGTGCTTTATGGAAACTGCAAAGGGCTGTGTGATGCAGCTCTTGAATTTTGGAGAAGCTGTGGCGATTGGGCGAAGGTCGTCTGAGAAGTTGTTTAGGATTCTGGATATGTATGATGCCCTCGCAGATGTTTTGTCTGACATAGACTTGCTTTTTAACGATGAATCTGGTGAAATGGTGTGTAGTGAAGCGAAAGGGGTGTTAGATGGCCTAGGAGAAGCAGCTATTGGGACGTTTGTGGAGTTTGAGAATGCAGTTCAGCGGGAGGCTTCAAAGAAACCAACACAAGGAGGTGAAATCCACCCATTGACTCGTTATGTTATGAATTATGTGAAATTGTTGGTTGATTATAGTGATACATTGAATGGACTTTTAGAGAAGGTAGAGAGTGAATGTGAACCTGGCAGTTCCCGGATTGATAATGGTGATAATTTGGAGTTTGAGAATGTCCCACCACTTGCAAGGCGGTTGATGTTACTGATCAAGTCTTTGGAAGCTAATCTTGAAGGGAAGTCGAGAATGTATGAAGATAGTGGAATGCAATATATATTTTTGATGAATAATGTACATTACATAGTTCAGAAAGTGAAAGATTCAGAGCTTCAAAAACTTTTAGGTGATCAGTGGGTCAGAAAGCGAAGGGGTCAAATTCGACAACATGCTACAGGTTATCTTAGAGCTTCGTGGAGCAAGGTTCTATCTTGTTTGAAGGATGAAGGGCTTGGTGGAAGCTCAAGCAATGCCTCAAAGACAGTCCTCAAGGAGAGGTTTAAGAACTTCAATGTATGTTTTGAAGAAATTTATAGAATCCAAACGGGTTGGAAGGTCCCAGATGCTCAACTGCGCGAAGAACTGAGGATTTCTATTTCTGAAAAAGTGCTACCTGCATATCGGTCTTTTTTGGGGAGGTTTGGGGGTCATTTAGAGAGTGGAAGAAATGCTGGGAAGTACATAAAGTATACTTTAGAGGACTTAGAGGGTTACTTGTTGGATCTATTTGAAGGAACACCTCTTATTTTGCACCATATGAAAAGAAAAGGAACGTAGAGTGCAGGTCTTTAGAGACAGGTATGCCTACTTTCTAAGGACTAGCATGTCTAGAGTGTAGGCTGCAGATCTTCTGTTTCTTTGTTGGCCTGAATGTGTTAAAAGTAATTTCAATGAGACTGGCTATACTCTTGTTCACCTACTGTAATAACTCTGTGAGATGTATATGTATTATATGTGAGATCTGGTGATACAATGGTCTATGATTGAGCTCTTCAGACCATAATTTCATCATATGGATAGGATACTTGGTAAGCTAATCATTATAGTTTCCTTGTCCTGCTTATGGTTTGCAATTTACTGCTGACTTGTTGTATCCCAATGATGCAAAGTG
This sequence comes from Nicotiana obtusifolia, assembly GCA_002018475.1. Classification (NCBI taxonomy): domain Eukaryota; kingdom Viridiplantae; phylum Streptophyta; class Magnoliopsida; order Solanales; family Solanaceae; genus Nicotiana; species Nicotiana obtusifolia. The sequence continues at coordinate 17,354 of MCJB01008257.1, read as the reverse complement.
ACTTTGTATCTGGAGATGTTATTTTTTGTTCTTGTTTAAAAGGAAAATACAGCAAATAGTATTCATCTGGAGCTGCTTTCCTTTTACTCCCAAATAAAACTGTTTCAGTGTTTTGGGTGTGTGTATGTCTGTAACTCACTTTCTTATTTTTACACACTTTCTTATCTATTATAAGTGGCATTTCGGTATATGGTCCTGTTTGAAGTTGCTGCTTGTGAGTAGTGCCTATATTATCCAGTTTTAGTATGTGACTAGGCATCTCTACCTTATCAAGGTAGGGTAGGGTAAGGTCTGCGTACACACTACTCTCCCCCCAAGACCCCACTTGTGGAATTACATTGGGTTTGTTGTTGTTGTTGAGTATGTGAAGCTATGGGGATATCTAAAGGCCTCTCACAGTATTTGCGCATGAATTCGCATTGTGCTTATCTTTTCCTTCTATTTATCTCTTTTCTCTTTCCAAATGAATCATTTGGCTGCCAATTAAGCAGATACTGTAGGAGGATACGTAATTGCAAATCTTATTTTAGGCTTCGCAAATGTCTGCTATGCTGCCGTTTTCTTAAATGATAATTGTGGTGTCCTTCCATCGGGGTACTTGCTATTTCCCACCAGCACAGGTATTGGGAACTCTTCTCCCCAAAATTTAGACAAATTGGAAGAAATCACCTAACATTTTTTTTTTCTCTGTTGGGATTTGAATCTTGGTCTCCAAGGTTTCATCCCACTTCATTGACCGTAAGTCACACCCTTGGTTGTGCTAGGTAGGTATGTCGATTTTCCTTTAACATTATACTGTTGTTTGACTAAGGGATTGCTTTTTAACTTCCCATAGGTTGTTGATTTTCTCTTGTTGCTCTGAACTTCTCATATTAACTGAAGCTCCAAGTGCACTTTGACTTCACTATGCGCTTTCCTAAATGTGCATTGTAGTTTGAAATTTCAGAATTTTCTGGTTTCACGTCCAACCAAGAGAGATCTCACAGTAAGGACTTGCCACTATTTGGAGTAATCACTGGTATAGCCAACGACGCTTTAGAAGTGCACGCAGGAAAATCTCAGGTACCCTTACCATTTAAACATCCAAAGACCTGAGGACAATAGCGTGGATTTAAATCATTACATCCACGGAAAAAGCCAATGTTGACTCGAGGGCGGGGTTTTTTACTGTATCAAAAAGTTTGTGTGGTCTATCTGATTTTCATCGAATTACCTCTGCTTTCTTATGAACCAGATTATTCAAAAACACAAGCTGGAATTGTATACTTGAAGTTCACTGTCTTCCTTAATTTAAAAAAAAAAAAAAAAAAAAAAAAGAAAGAACTCTACGTCTACTGTCTTCTTTCCCTTTCGTCCTCTTGCCTGCTCCAAAGCAGTTCCTTTTTGCTACATGTAACACCTATGCAAATAACCATGCTTGTTTCTGGGGATTAGTATGTTGAATAGACCTCATGGGCGGCAAACCAACAAAAAACTAGCTTCTTCCTTTTTTTTCCGGTTTGGAGGGGGGGTTGTGGTTGAGTGGCCTCCATATTTCAGATTATTCTCCCAGACCACTGTATTGGATGTGTTATGTGGCTAACAATTTATGGCCAGATTCTACAGAGTACTCTCCATCCTTTTTTTTTTTTTGGAATGACAATGGTGTCCAGATCATCTTGCGCATACCTCGAATATTCCACGGGGTAACTGCTACCTCCAGCCAACATATGTATCGGGTGACTTTGCCCACCAAGGCTTATGCGTCATACTTAAGTTACCTCCATTTCATTGAATCTGGTACCACTTGATGTCTTAACCCATTTTGATCTTTTTTGAAGTTCAGTCATATTGTCAATTTTACACACTTTATAATTCCTCGTGAAGGATTACATCCAACCATTTTATAATCAATCACTTTGGCATAAGATGAATTTTCTTCTTTTCATTGTTTCCTTCCCCATGCCACCATCTCTTTTTATTTTTTTTCACTGTAGTCCATCTTATCTTTTTGTTCCTTCCCACAAAGAAATCATTCTTGAGTTTATTCAATTGTTCTTCCACTTGTAATGGATTGGGAATTAATGACAGTAGATATGGTGGAAGCCATCCAAGACTGAGATCATAATGTCAATCTACCTTCAAAGGAGAAGTATCGTGTCATTCGACGAGTCAATTTCTTTACTTCCCAATCACACTTCTAGTTTGACACCGAATGATCTCTTGATGAGTAATATCTAGGATTTTGCTTTGGCGTGTTTACTGTTGGGACTTGGTAGAACTTCGAGTTGTCTCAGCTCTAGTTGGTATTAGGTCTTGTTTTATAGCAATGCTGGTGGCTGTAGGCATTTCTTAGCTTCGACTGCAATAACTGCTTTTTCTTTTTTTCCCTGAATCTTGATAATGAACATTTTATCCAACTAACTGAGCTCAGAATTCAAATTGCATTGTCTGATGTCTTACTGGAATAATAGACCATGCAATAGTAGAAGAATTATATCGATGGGATGACCCTAACAGGGGACCCACTTATTTTCTAACTTGAGCTTTCATACACTTGAGTACAATTGCATTCTCGGAAAATTTCAACTGTAGATGTAATTCGTGCTGCAAGTACGTTATATTTTAAGTTTTGAAATTTTTTGGCATGGTGTTGTATTATGTGCTTGTTATGAGGATCTTTTTATGCTTTCTAGATTATGTTCATGGTTTTGTATCTGCATAGAAATACATCAGAGAGATAAAGGAAGGTGTCATTGCAGCTTTAAAATATCTTGAATGGTGCACCCTTATTTTCTTCAGTGGCAAGCCTAGATTATTTTTTTGTTTCAGGTTCAGGATATGAGGTGCATTTAGGTCTTTATTCTGAAGGGATATAGAGATCTTCTGCATTATGCAAGGTGTCAGTTAGTATTTTTTTGGGGCCCTTGGTTACTCTTGGAGGGGACTAGAAATGAGGTTCATCACGAAAGGCACATTGCTAGTTAATGATTGGTAATTGCAGTTATTTTTTGCTTCTTTTTTGGATTAGTGAGGAAGGGGATGAGGTGGGTGGAGGCGCTTATTAGTTTGGTTCCAAATGCAATAATCTTCTGGTAATCTTGATTCTGACTCTAGCTAACTTTTTGACTGAGTTTTCAGTTGTTACTAACTGAGTTCAGTGCGTCTTGCTTTTTACATTTTTGATACCCTGATGGCAGAATTTTAGTGTGGGTCGATTCAGGTTTAAATTTCAATGGAGACTATGTTATTTCTTCTGGTTAAGTCTTGGTGGACGGAGTTACTCCGGTACTTGTACTGGTGGGAGGTAGCAAGTAAACTGGTGGAATTAGTCGAGGTGAGCTCAAATTGGTTTGGACACTTCTCTTATTTAAAAATAAATAAATAAGGATTTGGAAGGCGAGAAATATTAGTTTGAAGAGAAGGTTGAATAGTATGTATGTACTATTACGGCTGTCGGCCATACTAACTAAAAACTGCTCTTTGCAGAAGCAATTTTCGCCCTTGTGAACGTAAATGTTACTAGTGATACTTGGTACAAGTTTGTTATTAATAGTGTACAAGTTTGACTTTTAGCCTCGACATTCGTAACACTTGAACCTGGCAAGTGTAACACAATGATGTTTAGCTAAGGAGTATAAGATGTTAATTTGAGCTGTTTATTATATTAGTTGTAGTAAATAAATATTTAATCAATAGCTTAGACAGAAACCACCGAAGTTTAAAATCTGTAATTCAAAATAGGTTAAAATACTTGAAAAATATATAAATTTTATTAATAGAATAGTGTCAATTATTTTGAAACATTTCAAAATAAAAAGAATTGTATGAAGTAAAAAAGGTAGAGAATTATTTAGTCTTTGCTTTTGATGATTGAAAGCTTTGCGCGGTAAAAGTAAAATTGTCGTATCTTGTAGTATAACTTTTATAAGGATATCTTTGAAATAATGTTCTCACGATTCTCACATTTACATGAATTCTAGAATCTCAAAACTCGAAAGAATTCACTGTTGTATCCTGGCGAAGTTGCACTACCTGTTAAATGAAAATCCTTCGTGAAGTTTGGTAGCAGTTGGCTGCTTGGACCAAAAGCATGAAAACAGAGGGAGAAGTAAATCATAATATTGAATCAAATTTTAGGAACTACGATAGAAAGGTGTAATGTTCAATATGCTTTCGTTTTCCTTTCTCCTCAGCTTGGGTTTTTCCTGGTCCTTAAATAATACATATGAGGCGTTCAAATTCAGGCATTGTTAACACATGTTTTGTCCTACATATGTCTCAAATCAAATAAGAAGAAAGAAATGGTAATCAAAAGTTATACTAGCAGTGTGCAGAGTACCTTGTGTTAATAATGTAATTTCATGCCTATACTATTTTCCAATAAAAAGAGGCAAATGATCCTTTAGTGCATTAGATTGCCGTTCATGTTATGTGATGAGATGAGATGCACCAATCAAATGGTCTATCTTTTTTAGAGAAGAATTAACCTAATAGCTGTCCATCTGATCGTCAAATTAAAAATAGTTGACAAATATATAATATGCGTATAATTTATATATAATATGTTTATAATCATGTATACTTAATGCATTATCTATATATACCGGCCAAAAAAGATAGACAGTGAATTTAGTTGGCAACATGTGAAAGGATCCTTTTAGAAATTTATATCCTAGAGCATTCTTTCCTTTTCTTTGAGTTTTTATTAGGGGTGCTCATCGGACGGATCGGACGGATAATTATGCTTAATGGAGTTCGGCTTAACGGTTATCAGATTACAAATGTAGTAATCCGTTAGCCATCCAATAAGACAACGAGCGGATTGGTATCGGATTAACAATTATCGGACGGTTATTGGCTAAATCAAATAGAAATTTTTTTGAACAATCATTCAATCTATATCAAATTTTTAATACCATTTACGATCTAACCAAACGATATTTTTTAAGTAAAGAGTCTTCAAGACTACTCATACTGTTATACACGTATTAACCAAATTTTTAATACCACCAGGACTACTCATATAGACATACACGTATTAATCATTGAGATTTTGATTTTTCGACTTATCAGTTCTCAGTTTAAGAGAGAGACGAGATTGACGACTACTCTGCCTCTGGTGGCTGCAAATGATTGAGAATTAGAAAATAGAAATTAGGAATTTAGCCATTTAGGATTTCAATTGTACTTTATACCTATAGAGGTAAAGAGTAAATATAAAAATTTAATGGGTCAACGGTTTACCCAAAAAGAAAATTTAGTAATCCGCCCCCAAACCGTTAAGTCGTTAATTATAAAATCTTAATCCGCTCATCATTCATTATCCCGATAATCCAATACCAAGAAGCCAATTTGATTTTGAAGAACGCTAGTTTTTACGCGTGAACTTGGAGGCGAACTGTCCAAATAGAAAGAGGATGAAGGCAAAAGTAGAATTCACTTGGAATACAAGGAGCTGAAAGAAAAACGAAAGAGAGAGAAACTATTTCATCTTCTCCGTCAGTGTGGGTACTTGCGAGGCTTTGGGGAAAGATGCCGAAGAGGACAACGCACACATACTCGAGCGAGGACGCAGTTACCGACGGTCAAAACTCTGATCTCTTTGTTTATTACTGCAAACACTGCAGTTCTCACGTCCTCATCTCAGGTTCGCACTCCTCCCTCTTCCTCTCTTCTGTAAACGGAATTTACTCGTCACTGTTAAAAAAAGAATGAGCGTGAATTAGGATATTGTTTTCTTATAGTTTTTGAATTTTCAATTTAGAGTACTATAGATCACAATTTTTTGTTGTTGCAAGTATTTAAAAGAAGTTACTGAAAAATCTAATAGTAAACAAATTTACTTGACTCCCTAAATATGCCCTTCAACTTTTTTTTGAGCTTCTTTGTAGATTCTATGGTCCAGGTCGGATGTTTTGTGTTTATGAAATGGCAATGAAGGACCAGTTGAATTAAGCTTAAGCTGAAAAGTTTTGCTGAGTCAGTTATACCCTGGCCAACCAAATCGATGGATAATGGCTGGCCCCTCTACTGTTTTCCACTGAAATACCAGGCTTTTGTCTGCCCCAGGGTTTGAACCATTGAGTCATTGTGTATAGTAGTAAATATTTGGTTGCCTCTTCTGTTCTATGATGAATATGATACTTGCTACATCGTACTTCAAAATTTCTATTATTTTCCGATGAACTATAGTCTTTGGCTGATTGTGCACGGGTTAGATGTGATTAGGTGCTGCATAACCTTTCTTGTTCTTGGCATATTGGAGAAAAATCCACGTATGGTTATCCAAAGAATAAGAGGAAATTATTGTTATTTTTATCATGGCGTTACTGCCAATGAAAGGGCATTCTCCTTGCTAAAGTATGCTTGTAGATAATCAATTGCAGAAAATGCCAAAAAGGAAAACCGACAAAGCATATGTATTGGATAAAGAAAAGTATCTTGCAAGACTGAGTGTAGATGATGCGGGGAAAGTTCTTCTAAAGCGGTAATTCTTCTGCTCTCATAATCTTTAGTCTATTGATTTACTTCCCTTATGAGTACATACAATTAACTGCTGTGTCAAGATAACAAGATATTTCTATTTGAAATAGAATACATTGTAAAGGGAAAGTGCTGCTAGGCTGATATAATCCAGCAGTAATGAACTTGAGCTATAGTGGAATGACGTCATTGAAAGAGTTGAAAGTATGTCTATCTGAGTTATTGGAGTAGCTATACAGAATGTACATGGAGAATGTGTAGACCAACACATTATTACCATTGGGGATTCAAAAAAATGGTGAACAAGACACAGTCAAATGTCAGTAAGATAAGCTCAATATAACCAGGATTAAATTACTTTCTGTCTCTCCGATGTACATTGTGGATTGGCCCTTTATGGCGGCTCCTTTATGCGATGTCTATCCATTATTAACTTAGAGATGTTTAGCTTATGTCTCTTTCTTCACTGGAAAAGAACTTTGTTATTTATGACTGATAAGGGTGACAGTTTTTACACATAACATCATTTTGAAACTCTCCGCTTTTGATTAAAAGTGGTGAAGGGAAACTGGAGAAGCAGTTTCGGATGTCCTGTAAGGGTTGTGGCCTGTTTGTCTGCTACCGGTCAGAAGAAGATCTGGAGACTGCCTCCTTCATATATGTAGTTGATGGTGCACTTAGTACTATTGCGGCTGAGACAAATCCACAGGTAATAATTCTTTGTGGATTTTACCATTATTCACTTCCTGGCTGCAGTATACATAGTTTTGCCTACATATTCTCTGTATTGCAGCAAGCCGTTAAATTGATTGTTCTCTGCTTGCTGAAATATATTTTCTGCATTAGATGTGTAATCTTCCTGTATTCTATGTCACTTTCTTGTGTTGTAAGATCATGTAAAATCTTATGCTTTATTCTATCTTCCAGATACAGGTATATGGATATACCTTTAGGGATTAAATTTTCTTGTTGATTTTAGGATGCTCCTGTACCGCCCTGCATTTCTCAGTTAGAAGGTGGCCTTGTGCAAGTGGCAATAGAAGTCGAGGACCGTGCCCAACGGTCAGCAATTACAAGTAAACAAATCTTTCAATCGTTTTTAGAAGTTAGACTTGGACACTCTCATTTGCTTCAATTCCTTTATAGTTGCGAAATAATTTGTCAACTGAGCAATGCTTCATATATAATTAGTACCTTTAATTTTTTAAGATAAAGTAAGGTAATATTATTCAACCAAGTATGAAGGAGGTACTGAAAAATTACAGCAAAAAGTCTTACAATTACTCCACTACAGTCTTTTCATCAAGTACCTTTAATAACGATTTCCTACTCCTGTTAATTGTAAAAGTTGAATTTAGTGCTTGTAGTATTAAATCAGCTGTTTGGCCTGGATGTTGATGTCTCAACTATTTAAACTCTGAACTTTCATATGGACCTGCCCCCTCGGTGCTGGCAGGCTAGAACTTTTTGTCTGGGTTTAACTCAATATTGTAAGAATGGTCATTTTATGAAAAAGAAAACAGTTTAATAATAATAGCATATCTTAGCTGCCTGTTATGTCAGACGAGTACTGGACAATGATACGTTCTTTGAGGAAAGACTCTCTTTTTGATGTGACTCGGAGATTTGCTCTTTTTGTCTTAAGAATGCACTAAGTTAATCAACTTACTCAGCAAAAGTGACACTCCTAATATCTTTGGGAGAATCTCATTTTACATTTATATTGTTGTTGTAGGAGTAAATGCAGATGATGTTCGGGTCACTGTATCCGCACCTGCAGCTCGTGGAGAAGCTAACAATGAACTTATGGAATTCATGGGCCGAGTATGCTGAACACTTCTTTTGCCTAGAAATACTATCAAATTTGAGCACATAATTTAGATACTTTGTTGGTTGATTCGCTGAACCACTAGGATTTCTGTTGACACAGGTACTGGGTCTGAAACTATCTCAGATGACTCTCCAAAGAGGGTGGAATAGCAAATCAAAGCTTCTCGTAGTGAGTAAAAAATTGACACTTCTAATTTTAGCAGTGTGGTTGGCCCATACGCACACTTATACTATTTACTCAATTAGAAAAAATGTGTCAAATTGAAGCCCATAGACAGGAAAATATAAGGAAGTTGCTTGGTGGTGTATTCTCCTGCCAAGGATTTCCACCGAACCTGCCAAGGATTTCCACTGATGTAATCAGTGGAAAGCTTTTCATTCACTATTTTTGCACTTAGAAAACGCTTAAAATTGATTAAATGCTCTCATTATGACACGAGATACATTTTGGCTTTTGAGAAATATCCTTGTTGAGGACTGCATATTACTTACTATTGTTATTTCTCAGTCAACTTTCTTGTTTACTTTTTTTTTCACTGTATCAGGTGGAGGATTTGACAGCTAGACAAGTATATGAGAAACTCTTGGAAGCTGCCCAACCTTGAGACGGCTCCCTGGTCCTTTTCTTCTTTGTCATTGTTCCCATGTTTGTAATATCGGATTTTCAGTTTCACAAAATTGAATTCAGTTGTCTTTGCATCTCTGGTTCTGATCCTATTGGGAGTTCTCGTTACCTGCTCAGCATTTTTAATGATCCATTGACGGGTTACTCCAGCCATATGCTTGCAAGGGTTCTTTCTTTTCCTCACTAATTTTGGGAATCATATTATAGCACTCAAATCCTTTGTTGAAATCTTTCCTTGAACTATAAAAAATTGGAAAGATCATTAAAATAACTTTGATACTGTTAGAACTGATTATAGCACTCAATTCCTCTATCCCATAACTTCAAAATACAACCCCTTCAGCCCCTTAGGGGCAAATTTGTTGTAACTGACACAGCAACTTGCTTCCGGAAGGCAAAGGTGATATAAGTTTTTCTTGCTTCATGCATGTAGATAATCGTCCTTCTATTTGTACGAGGCTAAGAGGGTGTTTGGCTAAGCTTATAAGCTGGTCAAACTGACTTATAAAGACTTTTTGGCTTATTTACGTGTTTGGTAAATACTCATAGTGCTTATAAATCAAGTGCTTATAAGCAAAAATTAGCCATAAGTCATAAGTTGGTCACCCTCAACTTTTCAATTTATAAGCACTTTTAGTTTGACCAAGTTTTACTAGTTTATCCTTAATAATATTTTTAAACAAAATATTTTTTCCAAAATAAATTTTTTAACTTTCTTTTCATTCCATATTCGTTGTTCATCATTTCTCTACAAAGAAACTTTTAAATTTATCATCTTTTTTTTATGTTTTTAAAGGCGTTTTAGTCATTTTAACAAAAGAACAACTTATCGGTACTTTTCTACCAAACACATCTACTGCTTATTATCATTTTTAGCGCGTCTATCCAAACATGTAAATGCTTATTCAAAAAAATCAGTTTCGGCACTTAAAAATGTTTTCAGCACTTCAAGTTTTTTAGCTATTTATCATCAGTTAATCCAAACGGGCTCTAATAAGCAGAGGCGGATCTAGGATTTAATCTTTATGGATGCAGATTCACAATTCTATCACTATCTCATCTAATTTAATAGGTTTAAAATTTGTTATTTGTATATATCTAATGATTTTTTGGACAAAAATAAATGACATGAGCGAAAGCTATACTTCTGCCCTGCATACACCTCTGCTGATAAGCGATAAGATGGTACTGCTTCTAGCACTGCACTGACAGTGGTCCAAGCCCTCAAGTATATTGCACGTGAAACACGGTAAACCGAATAATTTATAATGAAATTTTTAAAAACAGAAATTTACATGTATGTTAGTGTCCATTGCTGATCAAATTCAACAAAGTTTTTCTTCTCCTATGTAGGAGGTTTTCTTATCCGATTGTATTACATCATTGAGAAAAAGACTTTCAATAGTCCTCTTTCTATATTTATTTTCTTTCCTTATTATTTTGTAACATCATCAGCTATCATTCCCACGTGAGTTTCATTCTCACGTATGTATTCTTAATCTAGATAACCGATTAGCTGTAAAATAAATTAATATTATTACACAAAATAAAAGAAAAATTGAATTAAATTAACACATAAGAGTATTGGATTTACAATAAAGAGCACTCTAATGCACAAAGCATCTCGCATTCACAGATCATTCAAGTCAAATTTTGTGTTATTGGAGTAGGTGAATTCTTATAGATCCATCCCCGGAGGGAACTGGACAAGATAATTTTTAGTCACCCAGCTCAAGCAAGAATAAAAAGATAACTTTATCGTTACTCCAAAGTTCTCCAACTAGATTCACAATATAAATTTAAGGTCAAATACATCGACAACCCCCTAAAGTTGAGACCACTTTCTACTTTACTACTTATTCTTTAGTCTGTTCCATTTAAACACTTTAACCAACCCTTTAATGTGCCACTTAAACACTAAAATCTCGTGAGTCACTTCGCGTGTGAATCACATATAATGAGCGCGTGAATGTAAAAATATACTCTGACGGGACTATTCCAACGGTAAAAATCCTAAACCCCACGTTATATTAACCCATTTTACCCTTTCTTCTTCTTCTCCAAGCCCTAATTCCTCTTCTTCAATCCGAATTTCTCACGCAAAATAAAAAAAAAATTCTCCAATTTGAAAGACCGCCGTCCTCCTTCTTCGATTTCAGTTGAAGCTTTCTTCACATTTTCTCTCTCTTAGTTTGTTGCTTGACAATGTCTGAAAATTCAGAGAGTACTGATTCGTGCCGATGTAGTCGGGCATGTGTGTTGAAAATCTCATGGAGTTTGGCAAACCTAGACAGAAGGTATTTTGTATGCAAAAATGGCGTTGTAAGTATATATTTCGGTAATCTTTTCCGTTTCTTTGATCTTAATATTGGTACGAATTTATAATTTTTAAAATTGATTTAGTTGGATATGTTTTAAAGGACAAAAGAGGATGTAACTACTTCAGATGGTTTGAGGAGGATTTCCTGACCAAGCAAATAAAGTTTGGGGTTTGTTGAAGAGAGTCAAGGCCTTTGATCAAAAAAGGGAACGAGCTAGACAATGGAGGAATAAGTTGTTGTTTGTTGTTCTACTAATTGCCGTAATTATTTGGCTGTGTTGCTGTTCTTGTGATTATTGATGCCAACAGAATTCGAAAGTGGCTAAAGGTGGTTGATAGTGTAAAAATGGGGATGGTTGTTAGTGTTCTTAGTGTTTGAGAGTTTTTTGGTAGTTACTGCCTTCTGTTGTTTGGATGTTGTTTGTGTAATTTGTTAACTAGTTGTTGTTGGATGTTTACAACATATTTAGCTGTTGATGTAATTTATAACGTTTGAATCATATTTTGGTCAAATTGGTTCTAAGAAACAGTTGTTGGAATTCTCATTTGGTGCCTATTGTAGAAGCTGGTAACACCATGAATGTTTTGTGCCTATTGATTCTAGATGGTTTGTGCCTATTGATTCTAGTGTTTAGGTAATGCAACCAATGGTAAGAAATTGGTAACAAACCGGGATTGTGTAATCTAAACATTGCAAAATTTCAATAGAAAATTTAAGATATAACATGCTCATAGCCTGTTGTAGAAGTTGTAAACAACTTGCAAGACACATTTTATAACCATAGATAACGACGTCAAACATAATTACAAAAAGGAATAATATAAAATCACATAGTCCAAATAGGTTTTATAAATGTGAAATAGTGCAGCACATTACAAGTAGTCAAACCATAATGGCAAAATGAGGTTCAACAAAATACAGTAGGTTTTTGGCCAGTCACTGAAAACTACTTGCTGCAATCCAAGTCATTATAGAATCCATATTGATATTACAGTACAAATTATTGCAAACTAAAGACTGTCAACTACAAAAATCCAAGTTACTGAAGCTATTTCTTGGCAAATTTATCCAGGATCACTTGAGTTGTAATTTTTTGTGGTGGTTATTGATTTGTAGGTTGTTCAACTTTGTTTCTTCGACTTGCACTCATTTGGTGAAGTTGGGAAGTAGTAATTGCATCTCCTCCATTCCATCTTAGTCCTGGTAGCCTAATTCCATCATTTGGCTGCACATTTGTGGTACTAATCAACCTACTCCCATAGTTGATAACCCTTTCACCAGTAGTACCAGGCTGAAAATGTGTAAAGTCTGTAATATTAGACAGGGAAAAGTCAAAGAGTAACAGAACTAAATTTGTGAATTGTACTTATATTGAGAACTGTTCTTCTAGTCTCCGGGTTAGTGTAGCATCAAAATCCAACATGTCTTGGCCTTTTTTGTCCAACAGCAGGTGAAGATCCAGTTGAAGATCCCCTTTTCACACCAGTTGTCATTCCTCTTCCTCTTGGTATTGTGTCCCTTCCTCTAGGAGCAGTTTGAGGAATAGCATATGGGAATACATCCTTGGTAAATTTAATTGTTGTTTTACTTGCCTTTCCTCTAGTAGTTGTACTTGTTTGGGTACCATTTTCACATCCTCCAGTCACTGCACTTGTTTGGGTACCATTGCCACTTCCTCCAGTCATTACACTTGTTTAGGTACCATTGCCACTTCCCCTAGTAGTTGCACCAGTTGGTGTAGCATCGCCCCTTCCTATGCCCCTTCCACCAGTAGCTGAAGACTCTCCAGGGCTACTCTAAAATAAAAAAGTGCAGTGAACATGTAGTGAAGTTACAAAAATGCAGTAAGTTACAGAAAATACAGTGAAGTTCAAGAAAATGGAGTGAAGTTAACATGCAGTGAAATTTCAAGAAAATGCAGTGAAGTTCATACCCTTGTTGGACGTCCTTTTTTGTTGTGGCCAGGTTGATGACATTGTGAACAAGTCATTTTAACTCCTTTTTTGGACAGTTTGTCCCATTTTTTGCTGGTTCATTCTTAGTCTTTCTTTTATTGTTTTGGGATTTGCCTGACATTGGCTTTGGTGCTGGTAGTTCAATCGGAGGATTGTTACTCAATGGCCATATTTCTAAGTTAGGAATTCGCTGAATGAAGTGCCCATAAGCCTATAGGAATTTATCCTTTCTGTACTAGTGATTCACATGTTCATTTGGATCTTGCTGTAAGTAATAATACACACACAGTGCATGTTCACATGGGATGCCTCTCAACTTCCACAACCTACAAATGCAAGTCTTGAATGTAGTATTTACTACAAACCTTAACTATTTATATTTGATTTCAAATCCAGCTTGACCATTACATATAATTGTGCATTGTCTAGCTAACTCATTGTTCTCTTATAATATTAAAGTAGCCATAGGTGATATATCTGAAATCCATGTCTCAGCAAACCTAATCATATCAACATGTCTAGCCATGATCTTATGCCTAATTTCTTCAAGCATAGTAATAATACTCTTGTGCCTAGCAGCCAATATCTATGAATTAAAAGTATTACACATGTTATTCTCTACTATGTCACACCTGGAATGTTCGTGGAAGAAAGCTCTGCACCATGCCCCCCTTGAATACTTCATCATGTCTTCACATATATTCTGTGAGCCAAGTCTCCTTATGTTCGCAACTTCTTTGTTGTATTTAAACATATAGCTTGCTTTTGAAACCTTCCAGATTTGCTTTCTTTTTTCTTTACCCCTCCATTTCTTTGACCAATTAGACCATATGTGTCTTGCACACATCCTGACATTTGCATCAAACAGCAAGTCTTTTACAGCTGCCAAACATCCCTGCATAAAAATATAGGCAGAATAAAATATTAGAAATTAAAACAAAAAAAAGTTACTACTGTTAACAAGCAAGAATAGCAAAACATTTACCTTCTGCATGTCTGACATAACTATTAAACCTTGTCCATATCCCAGTTGTAGATCTTCCATTAAGTGTCTAATGAACCAACTCCATGAATGTTTCTTCTCATGGTGTACAACAACCCATACAATAGGAAACATCTGTTGGTTCCAATTTCTTCCTACAGCAACCAATAATTCACCCTTGCAATGTTCTTTTAGAAAACACTCATCAAAGCCAATGATCTTCCTACAGCCTTTTTTCAAGGCATCAAAATAAACATAAAAGTACTTAAACAAGTTCATACCAGGCTCTGATTCTCTGTCAATATCTACCCAACAAATGCTACCGGGATTTATTTCTTTAATACTGTCAACATAGTCCCAAAGTCTAGCAAACTCCAACTTCTAATCCCCAATAAACTTTCTAAGAACAATTTGTTTAGCCTTATAAGCAATTGTTCTTCCTACCTACAATCCCAAATTCTCTCTAACAAGTTCCTGAATTTTTCATATCCTCATATAAGGTGAAACATGTAGCTCTTTTTTGAATTTGTTAGCAATGTACTTAAAATTTCACAACGTATTTGTGTTAAATGGTTGACACTTGTGAATAGGATAGTATATTTTCACCATAAAGCCATTAGAATCCCTATCAATACTAGCAAACAACTCCCATCTGCATCTTTTATGTTTACACCTTACCCGTACTCTATGCTTCTCATTGGGTCTAAGCTTCAATTGAACCTTGTACTCAACTGCATAATTAGTCACTGCCTTCCTAAATACCTTAGCATTCTCAAATATCATGCCCAATTCAAATATTGAAACTACACAGTCTGGGTCATATCTAACCTTTGTGCTCTTCCTTCTACTTGAAATGCCAGCACCTAGCTCAAAGTCCACATCCAGCTCTTTATTAGTGTCATCACTTCCAACATCTGAACTATCTATGAATTCCTCATCACCTCTTAATCTGCCAGCATATTTCTGTTGTTTGTTCACCCTTATATTTTCAAAACCTCTATCAATTACTGCTTCTCATATTGGTACTCCAGCAATTTCAAGTTGTTTCTTTCTTCTGCTAGCCTTCTTTTTATTGCTCCTATCATTTCTTATGACGCACAACTCTTCATCAACCTCACTATCATCCTCATCAGGAATTTCATCCACATCATACTCACTACTAGCCATATCTGATTCAACCCCTTCTTCACCACCTATACTTCTGCAACAATAGAACAATCTTCCTCAACAATAACATCCTCTACAGTTGGTTCTTCAATAGCGGTTGGTTCTTCACCAGAAAAATCATCAACAGAAACACCAGCCTGTGACTCTTCAAGTGGAGGCTTTTCAAGAGGTTTTTCAGTATTTATATTATCTGGACCACCTTCACTTGTTGCCCTAAATGACTTATTTAATGAGTCAATACTATCTTGAGTAATTTTTGGCCCACATAAATAGCCAGCTGGGACAATTGTCTCAAGAATCTCATCAATAACATGTAAAACATACACATTTAATTTCACATCAGTACAGTGGCAACCAATATTATACAATTGTTCGTTATTTTTCACCAACACAAATTCTTTACTATTAGGGTTAAAGACATAAAAAAAAAATCAATAGTGTTGTATAATAACCAAATTCAAAAAGGGAAAAGTGGTCCTGATCAATAGAAAATTCTTTCACCTCTATATTGGTGACATATTTTGTGTTTGGAGGATCGGTAAAGGTTTCACCATTATGAAAGCGTACAAAAATAAAAGTGTCCTCAGACATACTTTACCCTACATTGACAAAGACGAAGCAAGAAAAAACGAAGGCAAATCAAAAAGATTCGTCAAAAAAGAAGAGAAAAAACTCGAAATTTGGGTCTGATATTTCAAAACCCAAATTACTAACATGCACCCAAAATAAACAACAAATAACTAAGGATAAACAACAAATGTTGCTTAACAGTATCAAAAGGAAGACAAATGAATGGAAGCTGACGGATTTGAGAGCATGAACAAGCGGACAAATGAATGGAAGCTGATGGATTTGAGAGCATGAACAAGCGATTCAGCCGATGAAAAATCATCGGGTTAGTTTTTTTTTTTTTTTTTTTTTTTTTACGGACTGATGGAGGTAAAAAATGGGGATGGGTTATTAGTTATTAGGTATAATAACTTTGTGACGGGTCAACCCGGTACCTAGGTAAATTACGTGGACAATAGATCCATATGGCGTACAATTATTGGGCACACATGGACAACGCTTGCACACACGCGATTTTGTTTTAATATGGGTCGGGATTTTAGTGTTTAAGTGGCACATTAAAGGATTGGTTAAAGTGTTTAAATGGAACGGACTAAAGAATAAGTAGTAAAGTGGAAAGTGGTCTCAACTTTAAGGGTTGTTGATGTATTTGGCCTAAAATTTAATTTAATATAAATAATGAAAGTAGAGCTTTGTGTATATCTGAAACTAAAGTTAGAGTATGTGTAACAAGTCAAAACATAATGTGTAATTATTCTTTTCTTTTAAAAGTTAAGAGGGAATAAATAAAACAGAAAAGCTTTGATTCCTTCGGGAAGAAAGATAGGAAATTCGATATGATCGAATTGGGATATATATGACGTGACATCCGTAACCGTGAGGACTGACAGTAGCTAGGGGGTTTTAATTATAGGTGACAAAAAACTTTTAAAATTGAGTTGGGGTAACTCTAGTTTTAAATATTGAGTAGGGGTGATAAACTTTGGATTAGTGATTAGGGAGTTTTGAATCACCCCAAAGTTATCTTTTTTAACACTTTAGCCCAGAGCTTTTAGTGTAGCTATTTTAAACTCAAGTTTTATTTTTAACACTTTGACCCAACCCACATAAACCCTACTGGGGGAAAAAGCGCGCCAAATAATATTACCCGCTCCTGCGCCGTTTCCACCATATTTGCCTCTGTTTTTTTTGCTTCATTTCTTCTTCTTGTTGCTGCTTCTTCTTGCTTCTTCTTCTTATTTTGCTACTCGTTTCTTCTTCTTCGTCTTCTACATCTACAGATTCTTCTTCTTGTTCTTGTTCTTCTTGACTGATTTTTGCTCAAGAAAGAAAAAAAACAAGACCGCCTGATTTTGCAATTTTGTTGATTGGATTTCATTCGTGTAGCAGTGGGAATTACTTTACAACTCATTCCATTGTTCTTCTTGTTCTTATTCTTC
>MCJB01008246.1:208094-263258 GCA_002018475.1 Nicotiana obtusifolia | reverse complement strand
ACTGGAATGTGAGCCACTTGAAGAAATACTACTGCTGAGGTATCCTTTTTACTATCTTTACATTTCTTTATTGATACTAACCTATGCAGGACAAATCACCTCGGGCAAAAGGTCACCAAGCGAGAAGACTGAAAGCATGCGCTGCACTCTTTTTCCCTTCGACCGTTTTTGTCCCAATTTGGGTTTTTCGGCAAGGTTTTTAATGAGGCAGCATATATGACGTGCTACTATGTTAAATCTAAGCAACTTTCGTTTTGTTCAAATCGATCTCGAGGGGCCGAGATAAAGATTGCTAGGAATCAATGTAAGGGTCAAACGGCCGGAGGAGCCGTACCCTAGTAGAATGATCTAACTCGCCTCCGATCGACAAAGTGTACTATTGTTCAAATAATAGCAAGATTATTTGATGTCTATATTGACTATCAAACCCAAGGTTTTTTTCTTGTCGTTATTTTGCAAACGGATGATACGCATTAAGGCCAAGGGAATTAAGACCTAACAAGGCAAACTCTGGAATCGGTTAATCAGGCTAAGGCCCTTTCAAAGCTAGCAAAGCATTAAGGAAATTAAGACCGGTATGGTCAAGTCAAGTTACGGCTAAGACCGAACCATGTGAAATTTTTTACTTGGTCAAATCTAATTACGGCTAAGGCCGAACCATATGAAAACTCCTACTGAGTCAAATCAAATCACGGCTAAGGCCGAATCAGATGAAAATAAATATTCTTGCTCGATCAAACCAATTCACGGCCAAGGCCGAATCAATTCAAAACTTAACATACGATCGAAGTTCGAATGAAGAACAAAACTTCGGTTTGAAGTCTGAGATCGAATTTATCTGATAAGGGTCAAAAATTCTTACTGAGGCATGACCTCGATCCCTACGAATTTAAGGGTTGAAAATAAAGCAATCGATAACTTGAACGAGGCTAAGGCCAAATCGACTATCGCTTTGAACGAAGCTACAACTTAAACCATTTCTAATGTGTTTTGAGTTTGTTTCAGATTGAAGCCAAGTTAATTGTTGATAGATCCTTTATGATATTGTGCCAAGACAAGGGATCATAGTACATAATAATTGGAGGAGAAAAGGCGAATTTATACATATGTTCAATCATATAAGGAGGGGCAATTATATGGTTCAAACAAAAAGAAATAAAAACGACGTCCGTCGGAGCCATCCTCGAACTCTTCCGGAAAGGTTTTTCTTCTCAGTTCATCTTCGGCTTTGGTTGCCTCAGCTACGTCGGAATATAGATCGAGACTGCGGGCTTGGATCTCCTCGAGGACAGTAAGTCGAGTTTGGCACTTAGCGTATTCAACCAACGCCTTCGACTGCTCGTTGGCCACCTCGACGTCGGCCTTATACTAGGCTATCAGATCATCAGCCGTGGCCTTAGTGTCGGCAATTTCCGCTTGTGCCTCCTGAAGTCGGGTGGATAAAATCGTACGGTCAAGGCCGAGTGACTCGATTTCGAGGCGTTGGAGTTCATTGTCTTTGAGCAAAGCATCGATTCGCTCTCGAAGAGTCGATTTTTCTGCACTTAGATGCTCAGCTTTAGTTTTCCATCGACTTAACTCAGCCTTGGAGTTGCTGAGCTCGGCCTGGAGCCGATCCGATCGTCTGCTCATCACTTCCATCCGATCGACACAGGAGGCGTACTCCTTCCTTAAGGATTTTAGCTTAGCCTGGAAACCTGACACCTGATCCTCGAGTTGTCGACGTCGGTCCAGCTCTTGTTCCATCCCTTCCTTGACACGAAGGAACATCTCATGGTAAAGCACCGAAGACTGCAAACAAATCAAGTCAGAAATTGTTAGTGTGAGTTTCGAAGTCAGAATATTAACACAAGAGTAAAACAAATAAGAAGACATACTCTGTTCGATGCCTGTTGGGCTTCGTTGAATAGACAAGCCCAATCCACAGCATTCATGGCGGCCCGGTCTTCTTCCGTCACTAAGCTGTGAAGGTAGCTTGCTATACCTACCGGGGGGCCCAACGCTCGAGCATCTTCAGGGATGGTGAAAGTTATTACCCTCTTTCGCTCAGGATCCAAGCTCGGTGCAGGAAATTTGTCAACTAGTTTAACACCAGCCGACATCCTGCTTGACTCGGCTGGGGGACTCTTTCTTGGGACATCGAGACCGAAGGTATCGGACGATGGCACCCCGTCAAAATATCCCTCGAAGACCCCCGCCATGGCCGGTATTCCACCCGGCGTCTGTGTCCAAGCACTTTGGGTCTCCCTCAGAGACGTTTCAGAGAAGGAGGGCGAGTGAGCCATTCCGGGAACATCGGAAGGCTTCTGTATCGGGGCCGGTGTCTCAGTTTGATCTCCGATCCTTGCCCCCGCATCGTCTTGAGAGGCATCAATCCCTTCCGCTACCGGCTCGGGGACTCTCCGAGTAGGCTTGCGACGCACAAGCTCAGAACTTTCCTCCTCCGCAGAGTCGTCACTCGGTGTAAAATTGGGATCGGTGACGGCGACTTTTCGGGCCAACATTTTTCTTCTCCCCTTTTTCTTATCGGGCTCGGCCTGTTCGGGAGCCTCTTTCCTCTTCTTCCCTCTTCCTTCACCGACGTGGGAAGGGGTCGAGGAACTGCCCCACCAGTAGCTGCCGATCTCAACTCGGCATCCTTGGAAAGACCTGCAAAACGTACTTTCAAGGTTAAGTGTTGATATCGATTTATTTTGGGGATTTGAATTAAAGGAACTTACCGTGGTTTTTGGCTTCCCATAGTCCTTTTGAGATTTCCCTCCAGGCCCGTTCAGAGTAAGTCCGCTGAGCCACAACTTTCCTGACCCAGTCCTTCAAATCTTTAATCGCGGCCGGAGTTTGAGAAACGGCTACACATTAAAGGCATCGGTTACACATTGAAGAACGATAACGGAAAGGAAAATATATAAAGGAACACTTACGTTTCAGATTCCATTTCTCAGGGAATGGCATGCAGTCGGCAGGAATCAGGTCGGAGGTCCTAACTCGGACGAACCTGCTCATCTACCCCCGATCGCTATCCTCGTCGATGCTTGAAAAGGGAGCCTTGCTGGCTCGTCGAGCCAGTTTAATCAAACCCCCTCGAAACATTCGAGGGCTGTACAACCGAAGTACATGATCGAGGGTAAAAGGATGATCACCCTCGACCTTATCTACAAAAAATCAGAAAAGATAAATAATTCGCCACATGGAGGGGTGAATTTGACCTAAGGTAACCTCGTACCTCCTACAGAACTCCACAATTATCGGATCTACGGGCCCTAATGTGAATGGATAGGTGTACACACTAAGATACCCCTCTGCATGCGTGGTGATAGCTTCGTCGGGAGAAGGGATCACCACTTCTTTATCAGCCCAATGGCATTCCGCCTTCACCCTCTCAAGATGTTTATGGGAGATGGAGCTGATATAGTCCAACACGAGTTCGCTTCGACTAGGCACCGATGAGGCCTTTTCGACCTTAAAATCGGAGCCGGTGTGGCACCCTACGGGGATGAAAGCCTTTAATGGAGGTTCTGATGAGGGCTCATCAGCACGAACCGTCTCAGTTTCATCAACAGGCTGAGCAGGGGAATTTTGCCTTGAAGGAACCGACTTGGAAGTTTTTGCCATTGAGATAGTAGGAGCAAGAACTAGAGGAAATTTCAGAAGGGTTTGAGCACTTTCTGGAGAATGAGATCAAGGAAGAAGTTTGAAAAAAGCAGTTTTGTTAATAGAGCAAAAGTAAAGAAGTTAATTCGTGGTAAAAGGGGTTATTTATACTTTATCAAAGGCGGCGACACCAAGCACGAGGCAATCAGGCATTAAATGCACGCATTAAATGCCTGCAACAGGAACGATGTTCTGAAGATGGGACCTGTGATGATTGCCTACATTGGCAATCGCGTACGTCACAATTCTGCCGTCACGCCTAGGTTTCTTTTTAATATATTAGTTGATGACTCTGCCTACGTGTCGTGATCAATGCTTATATCGGTTACTTGCCCCACGAGATCGGAGGGCGAAAATTCATATCGTTTCTTGTCCTTACTCTCCAATAAACGCGGGGACTATCTGTATTGGGTCGGGTGCAATCAAATGAAATCGGGTCAGATAGAAGTAAATGAAATCGGGCCGGTCACAATCAAGGGAAGATAGGACGGTTATAGTATGAGGCCGAACTACCTCGGTCCGGGATCGAGAAGTCGGGCACGCAGGTTGGAGCAGCCGAGACGAGACGACCGATATGGTTGGCCGAGGAACACTTAGAGATTGAGGGTCGGCCTCGAACCGTGTATCTCGCCATTCACCGGGTATCTCGCCAGGAGTAATTATCTCAACCATTATAGCCGTTATGCCACGATTTAAGGAGATTCAATCCCGTATTTAAGGGGATTTATCTTGTAATTAGTTACCTACCTTATTTGGAATTCTATTTTTACCTATAAGAGGTGTTCTCATTCACCATTGTAACGGACAACATTCTCTAAAAACACAGTTAATATATTGTGGCTATTTCTTATCGCATCTACTGTTCTCCAACACTACATTCGCTGTTCATCAGAATATTTTTCCATTTCTCATAGTTCATCGCCTATTCGCGGTTTGACTGTCCTTTTCTTATCATAATATTTTAATTGCTTTTGCCGTATTTTCACTTAGTATCAAACTGGTTCACAAATCCTTAGCGCCACGAATAAATTCAATTGTTATCCGGTTTTAAGGGTAAACACAGATGAAATATTTCTCCGTTTATCTTTGGAAATATACATAATTACGGGTTAATCAAATGGACACTTATAGTTGCGAGAATCCCAAAGCAGAATAATATCACACGCAATTTGTTTTTCAAAAATGATGCAAAAGGAAGAGTCCGATGGAAGACACAACTCTTTATTCTGAAGAATGAAGATTTTCTTGACATGATGCATTTTACCTTTTTAGTTTACTATGCAACACAAATTCAAACTAGTCAAATCATTGAACTTCAATTTTTAAAAAAAAGTAAACTGTCCAAGAACCATTCAAACTGATTCTACAAAGTTTTCAAAAAAAAAAAAAAAAAAAATTTCTTGTACATTTCCGGACGTCTTACTCAAACGTTTCCACACCCGGCATTTCTTATTTTCTTATTTAAAAAAAACAATCCATAGATATATCATATATGTATCGGAAAACCTTCGAATTGAGCTTTAAGGCAAGACATAAAAGAAGACCATTTCCCTTTCCACAAAGTAACATCGACAAAATAGCTTCTTTGCTGTTGCGGTTATAATCTTTAATGCTTCTTCTCCAGTTTCTGCTCGTTTTTACACTAACATTTCTTCAATACCTCGTTTTATAATTCCCAATAACTCTGCATGGAACCATTTCAACAAGTATTTGGGTTGCCATGTTGGCCAAAAAGTCGAAGGCTTAGCTAAAATCAAGCAGTATTTTCAACATTTTGGGTATATAAATTCTTTGAGCAAAAATTTCAGTGATGAATTTGATGACGTTCTTTTTTCAGCATTTAAAACTTATCAGCTAAACTTTAACCTTAATACCATCGGAGAATTCGACGCGGTCACTCTTCAACATATGATAAAACCCAGATGCGGAAATCCAGATATAGTAAATGGCACTACTAGTATGAACTCCGGTAAGTCTCCGGCGAATTCTCCGGCCATGCATACGATGGCTCATTTCTCGTTCTTCGAAGGCCGGCCACGTTGGTCACCGAGTAAAACTAATTTAAATTATGCATTTATACGGAGAATCAGTTAACGGATTCCGTTAAGGTAGCGTTTGGACGGGCGTTTGATAAATGGTCGGAGGTAACGCCGTTAAGTTTCACAGAGACGGGTTCTTATAGAACCGCGGAATATTCGGATCGGGCTTTTAGTTGGGAATCATGGAGATGGTAACCCGTTTGATGGGCCAATGAAGATTTTGGCCCATGCGTTTTCACCGCCTACGGAATATTTCCACTTAGACGGAGAGAAGAATTGGGTCGTAGAAGGCGGGTTTCGAAAAAACCGGTGTTGGAAATATCGGGTGTGGATCTTGAATCGGTTGCGGTTCATGAAATAGGTCATTTATTGGGTTTGGATCATTCATCCGAAAAAGAAGCGATATGTTTCCTCCTCTTGGTGCTGGTGTAAGGAAAGTGGAATTGTCGAGTGATGATATTAAGGGGGTTCAGATGCTATATGGGTCAAATCCGAAAAATAATGGGTCAAGTACTGTTTTTGCACCAAGTCAAGAGAATGATATCAGTGGAGCTTCCACTTTTGGTTCATTGGTTTTCGTTGATTATTGGATTCTTCTTGGCATTAATTTGTGCTTTGAATTTTGGTGTGATATTATTTTAGTTGTACGATTTGATTATTGTATCCAAAGCAATCACTTTATTTTTACAAGGTAGAGATAAAGTCAGCGTATACCTTATTTTTTAAAATTATATTTGTGAAATTACATTGAGTATGTTATTATTGTTATTGTTGATTTGATCCATTCAAGTATATTCATTCTCTATTTGTGAGAATTGCTAATTAACTTTGAGGAGACATTAAGTGGTGATTATGTACTTGGCAAGTTATGTACGTGGGAGAATGTTCCACGACAGTTACCCTGAGATTCTGCTCTTATTCCTCCTCAATCAGAAAATGTTAGTATAAATGTCCGTCCGAGAGCTGTATCTTTCAACTGTGGTCTAGCTCTAACCTCCTTAACTATGAGTTGTTCACTCTTGAGCGACGTTATCGTGATTGTGTTTTGATCGTCCAATAGAACTAGATTTCACCGTTGGAAGAAATTAGTGGGCATCTCAAAAGAGAGTGTCTTTCTTTTATTAGGAATAGCTCCTTTTTTTCCAAAAAAAATCGCAAAAATATACTTTCTTCGTTTTAATTTATGTGAATTTTTTTTTTATTCTGTGCCAAAAAAAATAATCTCTTTTTCTATTTGGAAATAATTTACCTTTATATAATGATTTATAGCCACACAAAATATATGTGCTTCATTTTATACTAGAATTTCAAAAGTGTTCTCTGTTTTCTTAAACTCCGTGCCTAGTCAAATGGATTCACATAAATTGAAACGAAGGGAGTAATATTTTTTTTTTTGAGGTGGTCGTCAACTTTTGACTCCCGTTTACCCTATGAGCAGAATTTCAAAGCCAAAAGTTAAAGTGTTGCCCATGGGACAAAGAAAGGGCAACACTTGTTTAACATGAAGTTTTGCTATGAGACAAACAGAGACAAAAATTCAAGACCATTCACTTTGAAGGCTAATTGTATGCTTCACCCTTTTTTCCACTTTATAAAAACTTGTCCTTCTAGTGAGCTAGTAAAGAGCAAGAAAAATGATTGGGTTCGCACATACAAAAAACAAAATTGGGCCGGAAAAATGGGTCAATTTCACCTATTAATAGTATGGGCTAGTCAGTTTTGGGATTGATAACTGAAAAATAGTCGGCGTTCGCAAAATTATTAAAAAGTAGCCACTGTTTTTGTTGAAACAAGAAAAGTTTCAGCATAATATATTGGATTATAGAGCTCTTGCATATAAACTTTCAACATATTATGTTGGAACTCCATCACATGGAAAGTTTCGATATAATATGTTAGATTATGGAGCTCTTGCATACAAACTTCTAACATATTATGTTGGAACTCTAGCACATTATGAAATTCCAGCACATTATGCTAAAACCTTACATGTAAAAAATTCAAACTCCAGCATATTATGCTGTAAGTTTTTCGGATTTTTAAGGGTATTTTTGTTCATATTTTATCTTTTACTTTGGAAACTGCAGCTATTTTCAATTACCAGTTGTAAATCTGGCTATTTTTGATTTTTTCCCTATATTTAGAGATATAGATGGTTAAGTAATAAATACATGCATTTAAAGGCGGATAAACTCTACGGGTTTAACCTTTAAGATTTTTAGCATTGAACTCATTATATTTTTAAAGCTAAGGGTTCATCTCTACTATTTATTTATTGTAATAGATTTTTACATATATATATTTATGCTCCGCATTGGAAATTGTAGGTATAATTGGAGCTGTCACTTTAATTAATTGGACCTGTCACTTTAATACTACTGTTGGATTGCATATAGATGTTCATAATACACAGTGGAAGACAATAACAATATTAGGAAGGTCTTTTCGTGTTTAAAATATTTACATGTCAAAGACCAAAACTAAGATGTACCTGGTGAAGAGAGTCTCGTTTCAAAATTTCTTCGATAGTGCGAAGACTCTATGCGTATCCACACTGAGACCGATCTTTGCTATAAACTCTTTGGTCAATGAAACTCGCGAACAAATTGAATTAAAAATATTGTGCCGAAATTTTTCTCAAAAAACTCAACTCAAAGATAGAAGAACAAGAAACACTTTTCTTGTAATTGTATTTTCTCTCTTGGTATTGTATTGTATTCTCACTTTCACAAAGTAAATTTTCTTCTTAAGATTTACTAGGACAAATTTTCTCTATCCTCCTTTATATAGCATCACCTATAAATTCTTTTCTTATTCGGTTGAGGTAATGATTTATTTGGGATAAAAATTAAATTTTATGGAATTTTTTAGGGAAAAATCGACAACAACCCATTCTTAATGGGTTTGAGTATGCCGCGTCTACTACACGGACTTTCCATAAAGTCCAACGTCAAAATTGATTAAAATATCAAATCCAATTCAGAATTGGATTTTCCTTTTAGTTCATTAACCAATAATTTGCTAAGAGGAAAGTTCAAATCCCATAGAAAAGGATTTCACGTTGCTTTACAATCCAATTCCAAGTTGGATACTTCATTTTTTGTCAATATATCAAGTATGACTATTAAATATATATCATATATATTTCAACCAAGAGAACAATTTAATTTTATTTCAAATGGAAAACTTTAATTTGTTCATAATATTAATTATATTTTTTGTGCTGGCAAAGAATATAATAATATTTCATTTGGACTAATAACTAAATTTATTTGACTAATTAAATTTTTTAGTTTAATTATTAAAATAAAGTAATTAATCCTTTAGCAAAGATCATAACACTCGTTAATGTGCGACTCTACAGGTTCAACACTAAGGCGGTAGTACATTGATCACATCAATATACTAATCAAGGATGACGTCTAGAACCATTCCTTAACGACCGGATAGCTTGAAGTATGCAATTTACTCTCAAGAACCCGTAAAAGAATAATGCAGTAATTCCTTCAACCCTTATAGCTTTGAGCCACCCTAGGATATGTTTCAACTGTCAAATCCTAATAGGCGACCAACTATGTGTTCATGTTAAATATAATTGACCATTGAATGACCTAAGAAACTCTTTTCTTCTTTCATTTAATTGCCACAGCCAAGGTCTTAATTTGGTCTTTTATAATTTATGACAACATGGAGCTTAAACTCATTACTAAGAGTTGGTAGATTCCCTCTTGATCAATAAATAATTATACAAGTATTTAATCGTACCCAATATCCTTTCAACTATCACCATAGGGCCATAGGTGTCTAGTATCAAAGCACAATAAATAACTTGTCAATTACTATGACAATCTCAGGTCAAAGGAAATTCTTACATCACATTCTTCAAGAGAATATCCTATTGACAGTTTATGGTAATTCTAACCATTAGGAATTATCCAATGCGTCGGTTCAATGATCATATCTCCATATGCATCATCTATCTATGTGATTTAGTTAATGAGATCAACTAATCTTTATCCAATAAAGACGATCACATAATATTGATCTAACCGAATTACTAATGTCCAAATCAATAATCCTATGATCAAGAACAAATTTAGATTAAATTATAAAAACTTCACTCTCATTATCATGATCTCCATTACAATGTCAAGTCTCAAAATTTAATCAAGGACCTTACCAATTTAATCAAACAATTAATAATAACTATGATAAAAGAATAGCATATGCCATATATTTTTATATCAAATATCTTTCACAAAAATATGTTCAAATCGTCAAATATGAGACTGGAGACTTCTTTGAGGTTTTCTTCTGTTTCTGCTCTTAGAAGACCTTAGCTTCTTCAGGTGCACGAAGAAGGAGGGTAAAAACTCTTTCTATCATCTGCATGTCAAAATCTAAGAGTGATTAGGTTTCTTATATTCGTTCTCATGTGTGGTATAGTGATATATGTATTGTATTGTTCCTCTGCGACTTGTTATTTTACAAAATTGTTATTACATCTGAATGTGGAGAGTCCTTCGTCTGCTACAGATGGATTTGCCGAGTTCACTTTGGAATCATCTCACCCTTTCTACGTGCATCCATCTGATAGCCTTAGTAGTCAATTGGTTGCTATCTCTTTCAATGGGAATGGTTTTGTTCACTGGCGTAGTAGTATGCTCACTTCATTATCTGCCAAAAACAAACTAGGGATTGTAACTGGTAAAATTGTAACTCCATCCACTTCTCCCTATCACCCTTTCTGGGAATGATATAACATGGTAAAGGCCTGGATTATCAATTTACTGACTAGGGAGATAATAGTGAATGTTATGTGTCTCAACACTGCTAGGGAAGTGTGGAGTGATATAAATGAAAGGTTTGGGCAATCTAATGAATCCAAATACATTCAAATTGAAAGAAAAATCAGTTCTACCTATAAGGGTCTTCTGATATTGCCACCTATTTCGCTAGAATGAGGGCCCTCTAGGATGAATTGAATTCTGCCTATGTTGGTCCTATCTATTCTTGTGGGACCTTATCCAAGTTCATTGAAGATCAAAACCTTTTTC
This sequence comes from Nicotiana obtusifolia, assembly GCA_002018475.1. Lineage (NCBI taxonomy): Eukaryota > Viridiplantae > Streptophyta > Magnoliopsida > Solanales > Solanaceae > Nicotiana > Nicotiana obtusifolia. Next base: position 252,511 of record MCJB01008246.1, on the reverse strand, counting down.
AATTCCTAAGTGGACTAAATGGGTCCTACTCCGTTGTGAAGAGTAGTATCATGCTCATGTCTCCACTCCCTTCCATTAGTAAAGCATCAAAAGGAGAATCAACCCTCCAACCTTGGATTTTTCTAAGTGATTCAGCATCCTTCTCTACTCCTTCATCTAATTCCAACCATCCAATCAATCACCAACACAATGCAAGATCTTTTAATCAAAGAATCAACTTTGACCCAAAAAGGAACTCATCCTCTATGTCTTGCAAATACTGCAAAAATCTGTTTATGCATTAGATAAATGTTATAGGCTTCATGGTTTTCCTATTGACTTCAAATTCACCAAAAACAAGAGATATGCTTCTTGTGCTCTAGTAGAATAAGCTACTGTTGATGTGGGTCCTGCAATCAAGTCCAGTGAATCCACAGCCTATAGTTTCAACAAAGAATAGTTTTAAGACCTCATGTCTTTGTTTCAACAGGCTCACATCTCTCATGGCATCCATTCTTCCATCTCTGGTGACATTGTTGCTTATGCCAACTTTTCAAGTGCGTGCCATCTACCTATAGATCAATTCCCTGTAGTTAATTTTGCAATACATTATTTGTCTGCTCAGTTAGGAAAAATATCTTGGATACTAGATTCAGGTGCAACCAATCATATGACCTCCAATAAATAATTCTTACACACAATTTTTACCAAAACCTTACTTAATAAACCTACCAAATAGTTATAAAATCAAAGTAATATCTATTGGTTCATTACAACTTAGAACAGGCATTGTTTTGCACAATGTTCTTTTAGTTCCTTCATTTCAATTCAACCTTATTTCTATATACCAACTTCTTTCTCAATTACAATGCTTAGCATTATTTAGTAGTCATTCTTATTTTTTACAGGGCTCTTCTCTGAAGAGGCCATTGAAAATTAGTCGGGCTTTTCATGGGCTGTACTTTCTGCTCCCTGATATGCCTGAGTATTCACCTTTTGTTTCTGCTATTCCTTATGGTAATGCATATAATATTTCTAATGCGTGTAATGTTTCTAATACTGTTTCTCCTTTCTCCAGTCCCTCCTGTACTTCTTCCACTAGTGTTTAATAAAATGGAATTGTCTTGGCATGAAAGATTAGGTCACATGCCTTTTCATAAGATGAAGTCAATTCCATTTTTATCTGACATAGTTCCTTCTAAGCAGTCTTTCTCCTGTCCTATTTGCCCTATGGCTAGGCAACATGGACTTCCTTTTCCTGAAACACATATCAAGTCTACTTCTCCTTTCCAATTAGTTCACCTAGATCTCTGGGGTTCCTACTACACCAAGACATACAATGGTTTTAGTTACTCTCTCACCATCGTTGATGACTTTTCTAGAGTGACTTGGACCCATCTCTTATCATGTAAAAGCAATGCCTTTTCAATTATTAAAGCTTTCACCAAAATGGTCCGAAATCATTTTCATTCTTCTGGTCAAACTTTCAAAGCTGACAATGCTATTGAATTGGATGGTAGTTTTGAAGCAAAGGCATTTTTCTCACAAATAAGATACTTCACCAAACTACTATTCCCTATACCCCACAGTAGAAAGGGGTGGTTGAGAGAAAACATAAATATTTATTGGTGACCTCTAGAGCCTTGCTTTTTCAATCCTATCTTCCTGTCAAGTATTGCGGTGAATGTGTCTTGACTGCCACTTATATAATCAATAGGATTCCGTCTTCTGTGTTGGGAAATATTTCTCCCTTTCAAAGATTGCATGGTGTTTCCCCTTCTTATGACCATCTTAAATCTTTTGGATGCCTCTGCTATGCTGCTACACCTAAACCTGGCAGAGATAAATTCCAATTTAGGGCAATGAAATGTGTTTTTCTGGGGTATCCACATGGTAAAAAGGGATGCAAGCTTCTTAACACCAATCATTCTATTATTTTCTCTAGAGATGTGGCCCTTTCATGAGCATATCTTCCCTTACTCTTCACTTTCTGTCCCTAACCATCCTTTTTCTCCTGTTTCTTTTGTGTATAGTGTCTCCTCATCCTCTCCTCATCCCTTTCCCTATGTACCTTCTCCTCCCTTTTCTGCACCTTCTCCTATTGCTCTTATTTCTCCTTCTTCACATATATCTAATTTATCTCCTTCTAACTCTCCTACTTCGTTATCTGAATCTCCTCCCCTTATCCCTTTTCCATCTTCTCCTCAACTTAGAAAGTATAGTAGGGTCTGTCATACTCCTCCTTATCTTTAGGACTATGTTTGGGCTACTTCCTTTTCCAATCCTGTATCTGGGATTTCCAAGGTTTCTCCTACCAAGATGCAAATGCAACCATCTCTTTTTTTTACCAACATTCTGCCTCTCATTGTGCTTGGCAAGAGGCTATGCTACAGGAATATCAGGCCCTAGAGGCAAACCATACTTGGGAGATTGTTCCCTTTCCTCCTCACAAGAAGTCTATCCCCTGCAAATGAAAAATTCTCTCCTGTTGTTAAGTTCACCACTATCAAGTGTCTTCTTTCTCTTGCTACCAAGAGGGATTAGACTGTGTATCAACTTGATGTGAATAATATTTTTTTTCATGATGGCCTTTAGAAGAGGTTTATATAAAACTTCCACCTGACCTTCAGATTTCTGCTTTTATGGCTTCTGGTTCTTTTCCCTTGGTTTGCAAGCTCAACAAGTCTCTTTATGGCCTCAAACATGCTTCAAACAGTGATTTTCTAAACTATCTGAAGCTTTGCTCTCATGAGGCTACACTTCAAGTAAGAATGATTATTCCCTTTTCACCACATCTTCTAATAATTCTTTGCCTAGTCCTAGTTGTCTATGTTGATGATATATTGCTTGCTGGGGATGATGTAGCTAAACTTGACAGTCTGAAGTCTTTCTTGGACTCTCAGTTTAAGATTAAAGATCCGGGGTCTGTCCATTATTTTTTGGGCCTGGAGGTTATCAAGAATGGTCAGGGTTAATTAGTTGGTTAGGCAACACAAGTTTGCTTCTGACCTCTTAGATCAATTCAATTTCCATCATTTCTCTCATGTGGTGACTTATCTTGAATCCTTTATCAAGCTTACTTCTGACATGGGCCAGCCTCCTACTGATCCTAACCTCTATAGAAGACTTGTGGGGAAACTCAACTTTTTACAGCACAATAGACAAGACATTGCCTTTTCTGTTCAACACTTGAGTCAATTCTTTTAGGCTCCTCAGGTTCCTAATATTAGCTGCTATTCACGTTCTTAGGTATTGGTTGAATAACCATGGGAAATGTATTCTATTATCCAGGACCCCTGATATATCTGTTTTGGCATACTCTGTTTCTGATTGGGCTGCTTGTGCATAGTCTCGCAAGTCAATCACTAGTTTTTTTATTTGTTTTGGCGGGTGTCCTATTTCTTGAAAGTGCAAGAAGCAGCCCACCATATCTCTTTCCTCTGTTGAAGCTCAGTACAGAGCTTTGAGGAAAGTTGTCGCTGAAATTTTCTGGTTGGTTCGTTTGTTTGGTGACCTTGGTTTGACCTTCACTTCTCCTGTTCAGGTGTTTCTATGACAGCCAGTTTTCCCTACACATTGCCAAATATTCTATTTTCCCTGAGAGGACCAAGCATATTGACATTGACTGCCATTTATGTTAGAGATTTTTTGTAGTCTGGATTGATTTCTCTTCAACATACTCCCACTGCTGACCAGCCTGCTAATATTTTGACTAAGTTTCTTGCAAGGCCTCTTCACTATCATTTGCTTGGCAAATTTGGGGTGGCTTCCCCCTCCAGCTTGGGAGGGGGGGGGGAGGGGTTGTTGTGCTGCCTCACTTCTCAAATGAAAGCCCATTAGTATAGTAGTTTTATTATTACAAAAATATTATCTGGGCCTAACTGCATAGTACCTTGCCCAGTCCAAAGGTATAAATAAGTGTAATAAATATAAACACTTTAGAATTTTCTAGAAAGGCAGACAATAAGAAATAATAAGAAAATATCTGTCTTCTCCCTCTTCTCTCTCTTCTCTACCGATTTAAGGTTTCTCTGTTTTAATTTCTCTCAATCGACTCCTATAATAGAGTTTAACATAAAGTAGGAAGAGAATTCGTTAGTATACGTAAAGGTTAATAGAGTAGAATCAAAATAGAAATCAGAAACATGAGCATAGTCTGGGTTGAAAACACAATTTTAGTTTTATCAAAAACCAATATGCAAATAGCTTTATTTATTAAGTTGTATATTCCACACATTAATATCAATTGCATTGTTAAACAGGAAAAAAAACCCAGATGGATGTTATGAGGAAACTTATTGGAACTTCAAGCTAATCTGATTAGCACATTGTCTTGTAGTTGATTCGTGGATCTTAAAACCTTTCAAAAGCTAACGCCAATAGATGTAATTAATATACTTATAACGCTTGCTGCTTTTCAATTCCCTTTAATAGTCTTCAGTTCATTCAATATTGTGAATTTTGTGAATCTGAGCTCAAGCTCAAGCTCAATAATGGAGTTTTCGTGTATAAAGCTTAGAGAGAAGAGACTATAGAGAGAGAATGTTTGGAACTGAGAAAGCACATTATTATTCCACTAATTGTAATAGCTATACAAAGATACATATAATTGGCCACTAATCGAGTAACCTCGTCTGTTAGCTAACTCCACGATTTAACTATAGTTCCAACTTATTAATTGTGAACTAACTACAGTTAGCATTAACTATTCTAATACTCGCCCTTAAGCTGGAGGGTGCAAAGTAAAATTCACGTTGTCCTATTCTAAGCCTTTTGGTCAACAAATATTTCTCTTGTTCTTTAGTCCCAATGAATATTGAGTATCAATCATCCCTTACGAAATGACAATCTATCACTATGTATTTTGTTCTTTCGTACAATATAGGATTTATTGCAATTTGAAGTACAACCTTAATGTCATAATACACAATAACTGGTTGCTTAATAGGAAACCCTAGTTCTGCAAATAAACCTAACAACCAAATAATCTCTACTGTAGCTCCTGCTAGACTTCTGTACTTTGCTTCTGTCGAGCTTTTTGAAATTGTATATTATTTCTTTCATTTTTAGGAAATCCGCAAGTCCCCAAATTTCACCAGGAAACTGTCACGGATCTCCTAGTATTTGGACAGGCTGGCCAATTTGCATTGCAGAAGCATGTCAATCCTTCTGCATCCTACCTGCTCATCAAGTTTTCCGTTCCTGGAGCTTGTTTAATATATTTAACAAATCCTCAGAGCCGCCTTCTAATGGTGATCTCTTTGGTGCCGCAAGAATTGACTTAAAGACTGGACTACAAGTTGATATCTAGTCTGGTGATGGTTAGGTAAATTAACCTATCCATCGACATCTGATATGCCTGAGATATATTTCTAGACCTCATCATCTGAGACTCCAACATACTTATCAGATTCCACTGAAGTAAAATTTTGGTTTAGGTCTAGTGGTTGACACAAGTTTACTTGCTCCCAAACCCAAGTCAGAGATCAACTGAAGAACATACTTCCTCTGGTGTAGTAAGATCCTGTTGTTTAATATTTCTATTTCCAGGAATAACTTCAACTCGGCAAGGTCTTTCACTTTAAATTTCTGATGCATCACTCTCTTTGTATCTTGTATCAACTCATTATTGGTGCATGTAATTAAGAGATTATCAACATAAACCAGGACTACTACAAAGTTATCCCTATTCTTCTTAGTAAACAAAGAATATTCATGCAAGCTCTGAGTAAATCCAGCATCTAGCAAAGCCTTTGTAAGTTTAATGTTTCGTTGTCTTGAAGCTTGTTTCATCCCATAAATAATTTTACTAGTTTACAGACCTTTGTCCCCCATGTCTTCTGAATCCTTAAGGTAACTGCACAGACACTTCTTTATATAGATCTCCTTTTAATATGCATTATACATATCTATTTGGTACATGTTCCAGCCTCTAGAAGCTGCAAGTGCAATGATGGTTCTCACACTCACCATTTTTCAACTTGTGTGAATGTTTTATGATAGTTCAATCCTTTCTTCTAACTATATCCTTTTGCCACTAATCTAGCTTTGACTTTCTCTATTTCGCCATCACCTTTGTATTTTATCTTGTACACGCATTTGAACTAATTGCACTCTTCCCTTTAGGCAGATAAACTATCTTCTACGTATTGTTGTCCTCTAATGCTTTGATTTCCGACTGTATTGTCTAAAACTAATTTTTATCTTTTGATGCTTCTTTAATGTTCTGTGGTTCTGTAGTTGCTGAGATCTTCGTCATCAAACTTCTGCATCTGGTGAAATACTATCATCGGAGACGCTATTAGATAGAGGATAAAAAGTTGCTCCATATGTTTTCTATGCGGTAATGTAATCTTGTAGCCACAAGGGGTTTTTGTTTTTTTTTGTTTTGGTAGCCTTTCCAGATTTTTTTCTTATTGTATTAGTGTTCTGCTCTACAGGTTCTGCAGCAACTAGTAAGGTCTGGTACCTGCTTCTTTATTTGCATTTTAATTGGATTTTGCTACTGATGGTAGGGATATAATATCAGCTATCTAGTGTTTCATCTACATCTACATGGTCTACATGATCATCCAAGTTCTGGTTTGGAGCTGGTCCTATAGGATCATCATTCTGGAATTGATCATGATCATCCACAGGCACAATCCCCTATTATGAGCATTTGGAATGCTCCTACCTGACACAGGTTTGCTGGCTATTGTGCAAAAGGAAAGATATGTTCCTAAAAAATTATATCCATGCAGACAAAGAAAAGTTTATTGGACAAATCTATCAATTTGTGCCCCTTCTGAGTCTCAGAGTATTCCAAGAACACTCAACGTCTGGATATGCTTCAAACTTATCCTCTTTGACTAAATTTATGGCATAACACAGGCATCCAAACACCGTAAGATGATCCACTGATAGAGGTCTATGATACAACACCTCATAAGGAGTCTTTTCCCCTAACAACTCAGTAGGCAACCTGTTGATGATATACATTGTTGTCTCAACAAACTCTTCCCAAAATCTTTTTGGCATTTGTGCATGAAACTTTAAGGCCTTGGCTATATCTTAAATGTGTTTTTGCTTTCTCTCCACTATGCCATTCTGTTGCGAAGTGTATATACAAATACTTTGATGAATAATTTCATAGGCATCAAATAACTTATTATTGTGCTTGTTAAAAGATTCTGTTCCATTATCAGTCCTAAATATCTGAGTTGCAGTACTAAATTGAGTTTTTAGCATGGAAACGATTTTTTCTAAAACAACAATAACATCACTCTTTGACTGCAGCAAAGTCACCCATGTATACCTTGAATTATCATCAACAATAGTCAAGAAAAAATATTTTCTATCATAAGTAAAAGCTTAGTAGAAGTTTCAAAGGCCTATCACCTCTAGAAGTGCTCCTAGGAAACACCAACCCACTCTACTTAGCCACAGGACAAACAAGAAAGTCACATTTCACATAAATATCTACTGACTTATTATGAAAAAACTTTAAATGTTTCATTGTATAACAAAAGCATGACCTAATCTTTTACGCCATAGACTCACGTCTACAAAAGTTCTTTAAGCTGTAGCAGTAAACACAGTTTCCATAATTGTTCTGGTAGTCTCATCATTCATAATGTACAAGCCTCGTTTTTTTCTTCCAATCTTTCTCACCCTTAAAGATCCCGAAATGTACAAAAATCAAGAAAGAAGTGGACTGACCAAGAGAGTGCTTTGGTCAACTTGGAAATAGACAACAAGTTGAACTTAAACGTAGGAACAAATAGAACATCATCAACTTCCTTGTCCTTAAGAAAGTAAGCTATTCCAACATGAGTTATGGTAGATTTTTCTCCAGCAGGCAAATGCAATTGATTTCTACTACAAGTATTCAACTTAGTGTTATTACTTATCACATCTAAACTAGCCAAATTATGATGTGATGCCCCTATATTAACTATCCATTCATGACTAGGTAAATTATCTATCAGAGATATTGCAATACCTGTTGTATTTGCATCTCTTTTGTCCAGTACGTTTAGAATCTGTTTGTTCTAGTCTTTTGTGAAATAAGGTCCTACCCCGTGGTACAGCTCCGCTACCTTTTTCTTCATCCTTTTGTCCTAAGCTTTCACCTTCAACGAGACTCATCACATTATTTGCTGCAAATTTCTTCAGATTCTTAAGATCTGATAGATGTCCAACAAGCTTATAACAGTTTTCTGTCAGGTGCCCATTCATTTGGCAGTAGTCACATTTCATAAATAGTTTCTTTTTTGTATGTGGCTGGCATCTACTAGCCTACATGGCCATGGGACCTGCCTATTTTGCCAATGCCAGATAAGGTTTTTGTATAGGGTAAAATTGGTTTTATATTAAATAATGGAATGGTAGCGTGACATGCGGAACTGAAGACATGCAAGAGATAAATCGAGTAACAACAGTACGGAGAACAACAGCTTCAATTGGCATTGGATGGATCCCGAATGGAGTATAATTAACGTGAGCGGATCGAATGTTTGTCATCGGATGATATTCAATAAAGAATATTCCCTAGCATTAAATGGGCAGCCGTTGCAAGGAATATTTGCATTCATATAATATCGTTACACATTCATCAATGGCCTCTTTATTGTCATTTAAGAGAGGCTTGATCATAGGATCTTATTTTCCTAGGTATAGCTATAAATAGTAAACTCAACAGCCATTGTAAGACATGAAATTCTTGGCAAAACGTATGCTATATTCTATTCTTAAGCTCAATAAGATAACTTTATTTATTGCTTTATCTTGTTCTTACTTTCTGTCCTCGGAGGCATTGCTCCCGTAGCCAGGCTTGTCATTTCTTTCGATTTTAATCGCTAAGTCTTATTTTTAGTCTAGTTTATTTATCATTTTGGATCAAATCAGTTTCGTTGTCTATAAACCACGTAACAAATTCAACTGTACTGTTTTACTGGTAAACAGATTTGACCTCTGACTCTCATACTCAACAATCATTGCATAACCCCGATTGAGAGTAGACTAAAAGGATTTCATAAGGATCTGCCTCCTTGCCGATCATAGGACTCATTAAGGCCTCTCACAAATTGCATCAACCTCTATTGGGAATTGATTAGCTTGCTCTTTTGACTTAAGAAATCCACAATTTGATGAAGGCGCCATCTATCGAACTCAGCCTAGTATTCCTTCAATTTTGTAAAGTACATAGCAACTGAATCTGTTTCTTGCGAAATTGTTGCAATTTTCTTGTAAAGCTGAAACATATGCACTCGATTGGCCTTGTCAAATTTCTTCCCCAGATCTTCCCAAACCAAATGCGCGTTCGATACATAACAATTCTGGTAAATATGTGGCTCGACATAGTATTCATGATCCATGAGAGCACTATGGCATTGCATGTCTCCCATTCCTTATATAAATCCTTGTCAAATGACTCCTCACATGTGCCTGCGACAAAATCTAGTTTCCTTGTAGCTTGAACTGCAAATCGCATTGTGCACCTCCACAGACCATAATTTCCAAAGCTAGTTAGCTTGACTGGAATTAGAATTGATCTTGGAGTGACAGAGGATGAATGTAAAGTGGATGAGTATGATCAATTTTGGATGCAACCATGGCAATTTTCGACTGATAACAAAGAAATCAGAAATCGATCAGAAAGAAGTTGAAAAAAGAAAAATTTGACGACTGTCGAAATTGCAAACGAAATACATGAATTGAGATCGTCGCTGCTCTGATGCCGTGTGAATTTTGTGAATCTGAGCTTAGGCTCTAGCTCAATAATGGAGTTTTCATGTATAGAGCTCAAAGAGAAGAGACCGTAGAGAGAGAATTTTTAGAACTAAAAGAACACATTTTCATTGCACTAACTAACTGTAACATTTGTACAAAGATATAATAACTGACCACTAACCGGCTAACCTCATATGTTAACTAACTCAATGACTTAACTGTAGTTCCAACATACTAACTGCGAACTAACTACATTAACTTTAACTATTCTAACAAATAGGACCTATAAGTTCATAACATTATAAGTACAATAGAAAACACAGAGAAAAATAAGTGAAGATAGGAAAATTTTAAGGTGAAGAATAAAGTCATAACATTGCAGAATACCTGTATAAAGTTATACTTCAGTGCATCTGAATTTACTCTCAGTAGAAAAATACGCAGATGGAAGTAACGAAATAATTCATCAATTAAAAATTCATATCTGGTTCATATGAAAAGAGTATTATCAAATCTACGTGCTTTGATACAAAGTGGTTGAATGTTGCTTCCAAGATTGCTCGAGTATAATCCTACCTCCTTCATAGACAATCAAAAATAACATTACACGAATTTTCAAAATTAAATGAAAACTGAATGGAAATATTATCTAATATGAAATGGTTGAAAAATATCAAAGATGGAAGTACTAATTACTAGAAGAACAATTAACGATACACAAAATGCAACAGTTAACAATAAAAAAAGAGATGCGAACCGTCAAAATTAAATGGAAATATTATCTAATATAAGCTTATTGAAAAATATTAAATATGGAAGTACTAACTAGAAGAACACTTAACGACACACAAGATGTAATAGTTAACAATAAAAGAAGAGACACAAATTATCAAAATTAAATGAAGATTGAATGGAAATATGATCTAATATAAAATTGTTGAAACATATCAAAGATGGAAGTACTAACTAACAACACTTAATGAAACCAAGATGCAACAGTTAAAAAAAAAAAGAGATAAAAGTTTGGGACGTGAAAACCCTGTTCGAGGCACGCAGTGAAAAGTATTGTAATTAGAATAAATTTCAAATAGCAAAGTGGCGTCTCACTCCCAAAATACACAACGAATAAATGTTTATTATAGAACTTCGGATGAAAGTTCTATAATAAACTCAACGAATGAAGTTTACGGAGACTCAGTCATATGAAAACTTAACTCATGATTCATTGGGCTGGTGAAGTAATATCTATACAGAGTAAAATAACTAATGCACCTTATAAGGAATAAATGTGTCATTCTCATTTGTATTCTTTAGTTATTTAAGATATTTATTCAGAAATGTTGCACCTTTTCAACAATAAGCACATTGAGTTTGAATTACACAAAATAAAACATAGAATTAATTAGCTATCAATTGATCATTTAGCCATGTAAATACCTTCGATTCAGTTGCGTCAGTTCTCCAGAAGAATGTCATTTATTCTCCCACTGTTCCAGCAGAACTTCTCAAGTACTGAAGCAACCTACTGATTGAAGGAACATACTTAAATGCAATCTCAACTTCCATTAGGTTTGAAGCAACCTATAGGCACGAGCTTGGGACTATTATATATCTATTAGCTTGAACAAACATAAATTGGGAGTAACAATGATATGATCATCCACGTCAACCACATCATTTAAGGTTAAATTCTTCAATTCAGGACTCAAAAGTTTGATTTTTTTTTTTTTTTTTTTTTTTTTTTTTTTTTTTTTTTAATCTTTTGCATGAACGGAGGAACACGAATTTAAGACACGAGAATCTTGAGAAAATCTCTTTAGAAAATCCGATGGGAATATATTTGCAATCTATTTTCAGGACTTGTAGCTTAGTACATGTACGCAAATCAAGTTTTAGTGAGAATGATATCAAGTGAAATTCCCACAGATTTCGAACTTTTGTTTTTATTGCCCCAGTTATACATCCAATCAAATGAACCTTTCGAAGTTCATACAGGTCAGGCAATAAGATGGGAAGTCAATATTGGTTGTTGATACTATCTTTCAACGTTAACTCAACGACAAAAAGACACTTATTGATAAGCTTGGAGAATGTTGTGGGAGAGATTCGAACATAATCAAAATATATCTCCTTCAATATATAGAGGAAATTCCTTAGCTTCAACAATGTCATCCTCCTTAATTTTGCAACGTTTTAATTGCAGAACGAATAATGCTAGTTCGAAAATTGCAGGGGATAAATTGAAGAAGAAAAGATTGAAATACGCATACTCTTGAACAATTGAAATGGTCGAAATATACCCCTAAGCAACTAAGAAGGTCCACAATACCCCCACATGGATTCCGTGCAAGGGGCATATTTGGACTCTTTTAATTGTTTAGGGATATATTTGAACCATAAAGATAATAGTGAGGGTATTTATAGCTGAATGGAGGGTATCTTTATATATATCTTGTCCAATAAATGAGGGGTAGTTTTGGCTTTTTCCTATTGATTCTATCATGTTGCGTAAACAAGGGAAGCTATTGCTCTCTACCTGCGATCGAAAGAATAGAGGATTTGGTGGAAGACTTCATAGTACATCGGTGTTATGGCTGGCTGGCAAAAAGAGGGAATAAGAAGTAATGGAGGCCATGAGGTGTGCAAGAGTATGACGAAATCTCTGTGACTTTTCTTTGACTTTGACTTTGAATTTGACTTTGTAGGGTTAGCAGTATATAAAGATTCACCGACTAAAAACTATTCATTAAAAGTTGAATGTACATTACTTATATGGTTAGCTTTAATAAAGGAAAATTTCATAGAAAGAAAACGAATTCTGTTGTAGCTTGCCTAGGGTTGCTTGTTTTGTCTTTTGTTCTGTTTTGTTTCGGCCCTATTTTTTTCACCCCTCCCTAGGAACTCCCTAATTTGCTATTTTGACGATTAGAGCCCATAATCTCAATGTTGGAACGTGAAGTGCTTACCACTCGAGCAACTCTATCTTGTCTCAATTTTATTAGTATATGTTTGAGAATAACTACAATTCACTATTTATATCTCGTGTTCTCCTTTGCTATTATTTTCTAATATCTTTTTATTCTTTGAAAAAAATATTAAATATCTTATTGTATTTTATGAGTTAATAAATATATCTTTTGGATAACTGAAATAGATAAAATACTTATCTGCACCAAATGTTTATCCCTAATTAAACACCCTTAAAATTAAATAAATTAAAGTAAAAATACATATCACTTAACCATGATTAGATCTAAGAAGAGCATATGTTAGAGATACTGAAATATATTCTCCCTTTTAACCATTATGGCGATATTATTATAAGATAGTGCCTAACACATGAACTTACAAATTGTCTCCGGTCTCCAGAATTATTTAGCACTAGTAAATTTACCTGCACTTCACGCGGCCAGTCGTAAAAATTATTGAGTTGGATTTCTTTTTTTGGTAATTTTAATTAATGAAATAGAAGAAATAACATTTCAAAAATCAAAAATAAAATATCAATTATAATGTATGCCACAAATTAAATTTTAAAAAATATAAGGAAAAATAATTACGTATGAAATTAATTAACAGAGGCAAAGCAATAAAGCATGACATTTTCTAATGATATTATTCACTTTTGGTAATTGTTTTTCACATCTTGCTGAAACAATTATGTTCTCAATCCTACCAATATATTGAAGGACTTAACTATCAATTGCTTCTCCCAGCTATAAAATATCTCCTCACCATCTTTCTGTAATCTGCAAAGTGCAATCAATCAATCGATCAACCAATCAAGATAATTTTTAATTGGTCGAGATTTGTCAATAGAATTTTTATATGCATTCTGCTATATTTATGTCTATTTCATTCCAATACTAAGCTTAACACATACAAATATTTCAAGAGGACCTTCTAGCAATCCACAGAATTTGGATTCTGAAGTTATTAAAATGGTAAGGTGCCATACCAAAAGATAAATGCCTCAATCAAATTTAAGTTATGAAAGAGGAAGTAAATATAGGCTTTTACTTAAAATAGAAGGCTAGAGAGCACTGTCACCTTCCTTATTCTTCCAAAGTGCTGCATCAAGCTACTAACTGAGCTCTCAATATTTGATTCTGGTAAAGAAGTTAAAGTTTGAATCGAGCAAGAATATGAAATATCCAACTAAGGGAAGGCACAGAAAAATCTTGATATTTGTGGCACATAAGTAACTATGAGAATATGTATCTCCTGTTTCTATTCCCTTTAATTTTGGATTTTAAAAAAATATAAAACTACGTATGAAAAGATTAACAGAAACAAATGCAATAAAAGCATGGCAATTTTTTTAGTTTTATAATGATCGATGCTTACATATCCTCTCAATTGGAGAAGAGATTCAAATGATCACTTATAAAATGTAACGTAACTCCTCTGGCCTCTTTTCGGGTTATTATAGATAGTACTCCATATTTTGTTAGTGATTGTATTTAGAAGTAAATCTAGATCATAATACCATTAATCATTATAACTAATAATATTTATTAGAGAACTTTGTTCAGACGTTAATCTTCTATTTTAGAGACCTTTGATAATTTAAAAATAAAGTAAAAAAATGAAAGAAGAAAATAAGAAAAAAAGAGTACATAATACTTGTTGGATATGCTCCTATATAATTGCTAATTTTGACTTGTCGGAGCATAGTTCTTGAGCAAGAATTTACCCACACCGAATAAGTTTTTACCTAGTTCTTGTTGGATATGCTCCTAGCTAACTGGTAATCTTAAAAAGATGATGTTTCTGCCTCTAATGAGACAAGGTTAATAAAGTGGTTGACTCTTCAGCTATTTGAGCATTAACAAAGGTTAAGACGATATGAAAAGATTTCGTCATTACCATGCATGAGTAACGTGTTCAAAAAATAGCAAGCTAGACACACTTTCTCAAGCTTTCCTATATTTTTTTCTTTTACATCTTACCAAAAAATAAAAATAGAGAAAACGAATAAAATAAGTCCAAATGAGAAGAAAAAAAAAAATTAACGTCGAATATAAATTCATACCCAAGGCCGGTACATGGATCAAGGTTCTTGACGAATGTCCTGAAGCACAAATTCTACCATTTGAACCTTGAGAATATATGGTGGCTTTGTTGTATCCTGAAAGGATTTGCTTCTACTTTCCGACTTTCTCAATCTTAATATCAATGTTTGTACCACCGTTCCAACTACTTAACATTCAACCATCCAAAGGAAAGAATGCATTGCGCTCTTTGCATAAAATGCATCACTTTACTTTTCAGTTTTCACTATTGAGACAATAACTAGCATACCATAGTTAAAATATACATATATGCTATGACAGAGTAAGATTCATTTAAGAAGAAATCGTTAATTTCAGATATTCAAGGACTATAAAATCATACTGATTCAAGAAACAGGAAAACAAGTGTACGAAAGGCTTAATCATTTCTTACTCTCGTTTAAGACGCATATTAATAATAACACACAATATATAAACTTCCTAAACTAATGTTATTGCACCAAAATATGTATTTGAGCGGATAGAAGTAATAACGCTCGATCACATGCACGGTAAATGGGAAAATTTAAAGTTAAGGGGCCGACTTTGCAAAACAATACAAGTTGTTGAAGTGTCATGTTAGATATTAAGCCTATTGTAATAATATTTTAAGAGATAATACATAAACACCCAAACTTGGCTCAGTTTACAATTTGCACAGCTTAAATATGCTCTGTTCCACCAACGTATGTATTTGAGTAGATACGTAGAACTACTCTTATGAAGCATCTACCATTGGAACTCCAAGCTAATGTCAGCGCCTTGTCTTGTAATTGTAGTTGATCTGAGGATCTTAAAGCCTTTCAAGCAATAGCGCCGATATATGTGATAATTGGTAGAAAAGATATTAAATGATGTATAAATTATCCCATATTTATCTCTTGTTTGTTTGGATTTGGATATTAATCACATTGATTCATGTTAATATAATGTGTTTTTATGTGTAGGAATGAGTTAAAAGCAATCGGGGACGAAACCGGGGAAGAAACGAGCTAAAACAAGAAGAAACGGACAAAGGAGGAAACCAGCCCACAGGCCAGCGCCTGTGGCGCTGGAGACAGAGAGCACAAAAACGTTTCTGCCTTCAGTCCCCTGGGGGGCGCTGGCCAGGGGACTGACTTCGGGATTGATTCCTACTTCGCCTAGAAGACCCCCAAGTTGACCCCAACCCTTCCTAACTCCTATATAAACACCCCTAAACCTATCTAAGAGGGGGAGAACGTGATTTTGGAGCAAGAGGAGGCCTAGGAACATCAACAACACAACAATTTCTCAGTTCATCAATCCAAACTAGTATCTTTAATTTAGTTTTTCTACTTAGTTATTTGGTTTTGTTGAACATGAGTGGCTAATCACCCCTTGTTCTGGGGTTGTGATTAGCCATGAATATCGTGTTTCTAACTTGATGAATTCGTTTTAATAGTTAATGTGGATAAGATTGTTTCTTCAATTCTATGCTAAATTGCTTAATTGTTTTGGCTACCAATTAAGTTCTATTAATTATCTATGCGATGTTTGAGAAAACTAAGTTTAGATTAGAATAAGGATTGAAGAAATCATGTTCTTAAGTTTGTTAAAAAGAGCGGATTCGTGGTTAGGATAGGAATATACTTAATCACCATGCTTAATTATATAATCGTGTTCTTCATGCATTCTTGCTAGATTAATTCCATAGGAATATAGGCATTAATCTTGTTAGGAATAGGCGAATAGTACTTCGGAAGAAGGCTATGAGCATTATTTATCGATTAATTAGCAATCTTAAATTAACTATATGAACGATAAGTCAATTAGAACGCAATAGGATTGGAAACAAAATCACAACCCTGGAATCTTTGTTTTATTGCTTACAAAATATATAATTGTTCTTTGCAATTCCTAGATTTAAATTAGAATTACAATTTAGAATAAAATACATACTAAACTTGATCTTTACTTGATTAAATAACGATATTAGTTGTTATAAAGTAGTTAACTTAAGTCCATTGGGTACGATAATCCGGACTCATTGTCCTATATTACTTGTCGATCACGTATACTTGCGTGTGCGTAAGGAAGCAACAATATGTTACTGCTTTTATAACACTTGTGGCATCCCTTTTCTCGGCCTTTCAGTTCATCCAATAGGACCTATTTCAAGTTCATACATACATTGGAAAAAAAAAAGGAAAATATTAAGGTGAAGAATGGAGTCATAACATTAAAGCATACCTGTATAAAGTTATATTGAATGTGGGCCTCAAAACTTACTCCCACTAGCAAGGTCTGCGGATGAAAGTAACTAAAAATTCATCAATTAGAGTTTCATATCTTGGTACCAGTGAAAAGAGCATCTTCAAATTTATATGCTTGATACCAAGTGGTCGAAAGTTGCTTCCGTGATTGGCCGAACAAATCTCACCTCCTTCATAGACAACGACAAATTATATTCAACAAGAATTGTCAAACCTAAAAGGAAACTGAATATTTAGTTTAGCAATCGGTTTATCATTTAGCCATGTCTATACCTTTGATTCAGTTGCATTAGTTGCCAAAGAGAAGGTTGTATGGGCCAAAATCCGTCTTCAGAATATTTAACGTAATATGACGTTAAAGAAAGTTATCGGTCGAGCTTGCCCAAGATATGACAAGGTCAACGGCCGAGGTGCCGACATGAGCCACGGTCGAGATATCGACGGTTATCACAATCAAGATGTCAGTAAGGATCGAGGTCAAGATAGATTGTTGATGATAGAATTTGTAACGGGTAATTTGTCAAGATAGAGTACTAAAAGGGAATATTCTAGTGAATATTCCCTTCATTTGTACTATTAGGGTTTCCTAGCAAAAATGTCCCAGATATAGAAAAAAGAGACAATGAGAGGTGCATGTAATATTCATATTTCTGATAAGAACACTTTTGAGAAGAAGACTTTCTCTCTGGCAAAAATACAAATATTACCTTTTTGTAAAGATTCTTGTTCATATTATTTTCCACTTTTCCATCAGATCCGAAGACCGTTCATGTGAATCTTGATCTATCTATCATTCATCACTGTCAGGCAAAATATTCACCCAACTCTTTTATTATTGGGTAAATCATTATCTTTATTTGCTTAAATGCCATTTATTGACATTTATTGCTAGTTCCATCTCCATTAATATTCATATTTCAAGAATATTCTATATTTATTGCTACCAACCACATACAAATTCAGATCTATCCGCTACATGTCTAAGTGCTCAATATATGGAGTGATTATCCTTAACTAGATATGCTCCCCCCTCCTCCCCTTCCAATTAAATAAATTTCATAGTTTTACCGGGAATTATATTTTTTAGTCAAATAATTTGGCGTCGTTTGTGGGGACTTTCTAGCTAAGTCTTTTAGTTTCTTCTGGATCTGCAACTTGCATTGGTTGCTGACGTAAAAAAAAAAAGGAGGAGAAAACAATATACCTTTTTTCTCTCTGCGTGCATAGATCTAACATGGCAGGTAACAGAGAAGAAAGAACGAGAGCTATGGGTGACCTCCCAACCTACCTCATGGACATCATCCACGAGATCTCAGAAGCAGTGGACGTGGACAGAACGTCCAATGCCTCTCCTAGGCGAGGTGAATCGCCCACTCTCCACTACAGCATCACAAAATCCCATGACAAGACCGCCTCCACATAGGTGGGAGGGGAGACACCGCCAGCGCTAAAGAAGCTCCTTGAGGCTTGGCTAGCTGATACATTGACCAGCATCCTTCATAAGCCCGTTCAGGACGCAGCCGCAGTAAAGGCGAGATCATGCGCCGCACCATCAGTGGGCGAGCAACGTGATCAACCTCCTCCACCCACGACGATAGGAATTACTCATAGTGTTGTTAACAATGCAGGCGACGATGCTCTCACTGTCATTCTGAAAATAATGGAGGAAATGGAAAACAAAAACAAGACACTTGAGCTCAAATTAGAGAGCACCAAGAAAGGGTCGATAAAATACAGGGCGCTCCTAAGTTATTGTCGAAGAGAGACGCCGGAAGGTTCGTCGAGCAGCCGTACAGTGACAGCGCCACACCACATGCCATATCAAAGAGCTTTAAAATGCCGCCTTATCTGAAAATATACGACGGCACTACCAACCCTGAGGATCATGTGACCCATTACGTCGCCGCCGTGAAAGGCAATGATCTCGCCAAAGGACAAGTATCCTCTATTCTGCCAAAGAAGTTCGGTGAAACCCTCACGCGAGGTGCATTAACCTGGTACTCGCAGCTGTCAGCACGTTCCATCGAACCTTTGAGGAAATGGCAGACAAGTTCGTGATGGCCCAAATCGGGGCCAAGAAGGCCGAGGCAAGAGTGAATGATATTTTGCTGTCAAAAAGTCCCCGGGAGAAGGATTGAGGGACTTCCTCGCCCGTTTCAACCGAGTGAGAATGACTCTGCCCAATGTATCAGAAGGAATGGTTGTAGCCGCTTTTCAAAACGGGCTGAACAGGAATAGTTCGAGAGCGATAAGAAAATTATTAAGTCGGCTCATGAAATACCTCCCACCTACTTGGGAAAAAATACATAATTTATATTGTGCCGAAGTATGAGTAGAAGAAGATGACCTCAATGAGCCAACCCATCGACTGACCTCAGTATAAGCAGAATCCAGAAAAGATCGGAGAAGTAATATCAAGAGTGATCTGGCGACCTCACGGCCGAACTGGGAACGATACCTCCCATGTGTCAGGACTACCGCTGTATCCTCACATTGCCATGAAGAAGGCCCACCCCAATCAAGAACGGGGACTCACCGGAATGAAAAAGGTATGCCCTCTTTATTATCCGCTCACAATTTTTGCGTGTCACCTACAGAGATCGTTTACGCCACGGAGAAGCTCGGACCAAAGGTAAAATGGCTGCAGAAAATGAGTCGGGGCCCTATTACCAGAAAATCAGACGCCATCTGCGAGTTCCATCAAGAGCGAGGGGGACAAGACCGAAGATTTCATCGCCCCAAAACAGGAGGTCGTAAACATGCTGTGACAGGGACACCTCAAAGAATTGCTGAGCGATTGGTGAAGAACCAACTTTTCTAGGGGATGCGAACAACATCAAGGGCCGCCGAAGACGCCCTCGCCAACCCGCACCATCCACATGATCATCGGCGGAGGGGACGACGCTTCTATCAATAGGGTGAAGTTCACCACGACCCACAAGCTCAAACGGTCAATCACCCTTGAACGATATGATGCACTCAAAAAAAGTATCATCTTCGATAAGTTAGATACCAATGGTTTGGCGTTCCCTCACTATGACGCTCTTGTCAATACTTTACCAATTTTTGATACCGACATAAGATGGATTTTGGTAGATGATAGGAGCGGCGCGTGTATTATCCATCCCTGAGTACTAACACAAATGAAACTCGAAGACAAGATAGTACCACGCTGCATCACACTAACAAGATTTAACAATGTAGTTGAATGAACATCTAGTGAGATCACACTCCCCGTCCTGGCGGGTGGTGTCACTCTAGAGACCACATTCCACATCATGGACCAGGATATGATGCCCAACACCAGAAATAGGCGACCGTGGATACACACCATGAGGGCCATGCCCTCCAGCTTGTACCAAGTCATCAAATTCCTAACTCCCTGGGGCATATTCAGCATAAGCGGGGAGCAACGCACATCCCAAGAGTGCTACCGCATCGCCCTGGACCGCACAACCGCTCAACAAATGAGAGACACAGAAGGAAGAATAGCAATCAACAGGGTCGAGGTCAGTAAGAGACGACATCGAGGACGTCATCAGAGACCTCGATGTGACCGAAGCCGCAGGATCAACCATAGCGGACCTCGACCCTGTTCAGCTAGACGCTAGCGACCATAGCAAGAAAGCTTAGATCAGCTGCAAACACCAAGAACTTGGTAAGTTTCACGAATTTCTAATTGCTAACGCGGACTTCTTTGCTTTTAGCCATACATATATGCCAGGTATTCCAAAGGAGATCGCCACGCACAGATTGAACGTCGACCCACTCTGCCCCTTGGTAAGGCAGGTTCAATGTAAGTTCAACCCCGCAATCAATAACGCGGTGTACGAAGGAGTGGAAAAACTATTAGAAAATGGTTCCATCAGGGAGTTGAAGTACCCCGAATCGGTCGCCAACGTGGTTATGGTGAAAAAGAAAAATGGAAAATGGCGGATATGTGTAGACTTCACCGACCTAAACAAAGCCTGCCCAAGGACTGGTTTCCATTTCCCGACATGGATCAGCTCATTGACGCGACAACCGGCCATGAGTTGTTAAGTTTCTTAGATACCTACTCAGGATACAACCAGATCCTTATGGCGGAAGAAGATCAGGAAAAGACCACCTTCATCACCTACCAGGTGACGTACTGCTATAGCGTCATGCCTTTCGGATTGAAAAATGCGGGGGCAACTTACCAAAGGTTGGTGACGAAGATGTTCAAATAACAACTTGAGAACACGATGGAGGTATACATGGACGACATGCTGGTCAAGTCCAAAAGAAGAGAAGATCACATCGACCACTTAAGAGAAGCATTCGGCATACTCAGGCAATATGGCATGAAACTAAACCCCGAGAAATGTGCATTTGGTGTGGGCTCAGGGAAATTCTTGGGTTTTCTGGTGTCGCAACTGGGCATCGAGGTCCCGGAACAAATCAAGGCCATCGAGGATATTACCAGAGCACTTGACTACAAAAAGCAAGTCCAGAAGCTAACCGGCAAAATAGCCGCTCTGTCAAGGTTCATCTCGCGATCCTCCGATAGGTGCCACAAGTTCTTCGGCGTACTAAAAAAGGAGAATGACCTCTAATGGACCCCTGAGTGCGTCCAAGCACCGAAGGAGTTAAAGGTGTACCTATCCTCTCTGTCGTTGCTCTCAAAACAGAAACCAGGACAACCTCTCCTTCTGTATCTCACCGTGTCCGAAGTAGCCATGAGCGCAATCTTAGTCCAAGAAAATAAATGTACACAATCTCCCATCTATTACATTAGAAAAACACTAGTCAACGCCGAGTCGAGGTACCCCTACCTTGAAAAACTGGCTCTGGCCTTAGTCGTAGCTTCACGGAAGCTTAGACCGTATTTCCAATGCCGTACCATCTCGGTCGTCATGACTTTCCCCCGAAGAAGCATTTTACACAAACCCGAACTTTCGGGTAGATTGGCTAAATAGGCCATTGAACTAAGCGAGCATGATATTATATATGGATCATGAATGGCGATAAAGTCTCAAGTCCTCTCTGATTTCGTTGCCGAATTCAGTGCGCACATACTGCTCGAAGTCGAAAAGGCTTCCATCCACGCTCCTTCACAAATATACGACCTCTAGGTCCTATACACTAGCGGCGCATCTAACGCGTCGGGGTCTGGGTTGGGACTCGTAATCGAAGTCCCAATAGGCAAAGTGATTCACCAGTCCATAAGATGCGCGGACATGACTAACAACGAGGCCGAGCATGAGGCCATAATTACAGGATTAAGACTAGCACTCAAATATGGGGCGAAGCTGCTGAGACTGCACTGCGATTCTCAGCTCGTGGTCAACCAAATCACATGGACTTTCCAAATCAAGGAGCAGAGGTTACAAAAATACCAGACCGAAATATGCAAACTACTACCCGAGTTCGAGGAATGTCAGCTCGACCAGATTCCCCGAGCATGGAATATCGAGGGGGACGGCCTCGCCAAATTAGCGGCAGTCACCAAAAACATCACGACCGGAGACCAAAGTATGGTCCACCTCCTTAACTCGTTGATAGACCAAATCGAGGTAAGAACTATAAACCTAACTTGGGACTGGCGCAACCGTATTATTAAGTATTTGTAGGACGACACACTCCCCAGTTACAAAAAGGAGGCCAAGAAGCTGCTAATGCAAGCGGCCAGGTACAGCCTCGTTCACGACGACTTGTACAAAAGGACATATGGCGGCCCCCTGGCGAAATTCTTGGGCCCAAATCAGACGTGACACATCCTTGAAGAGGTGCATGAAGGCCACTGACAATCGAGCTTTGGTCAGGTTCCTCATATGAGCAGGATACTATTGGCCCACCATGAAAAAGGAAGCCGCAAATTTTGTAAAAAATGTGAGCAATGCTAGAAGTACGCCCTAATGATCCACCAAGCAAGCGAACACCTACACTCAGTAACTTCCCTTTGGCCATTCATCAAATGGGGAACGAATATCGTGGGCCCCCTCCAGGCCGGACGAGGTAACGTACGATTTCTCTTAGTTTTAACTGATTATTTCTCTAAATGGGTGGAAGCATGAGCATTTACCCAAATACACGAACAGGAAGTAATTGCCTTCATATGAAAGAACATCATATGTCGTTTTGGTCTCCCCAAAGAAATCAGCTGCGACAATAGACCTCAATTTGCAGGGAAGAAGGTTTCCAACGTTTTTGAAAAATGGCACATCAAAAAAATACAGTTGAGGCCTTACCACCCCGCTGGTAACGGTCAAGCGGAATCCTCCAACAAGTCAATACTGAATATCATGAAGAAGAAGCTCGAAGACGCCAAGGGACTGTGGCTGGAGATATAACTAGAAGTACTATAGGCCTACTGAACAACGTCAACAACGAGCACAGGGGAAACGCCATACTCGTTAGTCTATAGGAGTGATGCAGTAACACCAGTCAAGGTCGGAGAGCGCAGCCTAAGATATTTCCATGAAAGCGGACCCCAGAGAAATGACGGTAGAAGGCAGGAGCTCGATGAATCGAGGAACGAAGAGATATGGCCTATGTGAGAATGGTCACCCAAAAGCAGCAAGCAGAACACTATTATAACAAAATAGCAAAGATCATGCCACTTAAATTCGGGGACTGCGTGTTGCAAGCTAAAACACAAGCAAGTAAAGGGTCATTCACATTGGAAACAATGGAAGGAAAACGACTATCAAACAACTGAAACGTTGCACACCTCGAGTTTTCTCCCAATTAGGTTTTCTCAAGGAGGTTTTTAATGAGGCGAGGACGGGGATACTTCAGGATTGAGGTACACACAGACGAGGGCACCAGATGATTAGTTCATTGCTCGATCTCTTACTATTTTTCCAGTTCGACCAATGAAGGGACTAGATAGACTGGGACTGAGACTGAACTACCAGCCAGCACCCGGAAAATATGTATATCTCTCCAAGAATATGAATAAAGCACAAGCATATGAAGTGTATCCCCACTCTCCCCAAGTAAAAGTTACACTCGACCTAACAGCCCACGTCCTCGATTAATAAAAGGTTACATTCGACCTCGTTCGAATTAACACCTACTCGGCCCACGGACTCGATTAATTAAAGGTTGCATTCGACCTCGTCTGAATTAACACCTTTTCAGCCCACGGCCATGATTAATTAAAGGTTTCATTCGATCTCGTTAGAATTAACACCTATTAGACCCACGACCTCGATTAATTAAAGGTTACATTTGACCTCGTTTGAACTAACACCTATTCGGCCCACGACCTCGATTAATTAAAGGTTACATTCGACCTCGTTCGAATTAACACCTATTCAGCCCACGACCTCGACTAATTAAAGGTTATATTCTACCTCGCTCGAATTAACATCTATTCATCCCACGACCTCGATTAATTAAAGGTTACATTCAACCTCGTTCAAATTAACACCTATTCGACCCACGGGCTCAATTAATTAAAGGTTACATTCAACCTCATTCGAATTAATACCTATTCGGCCCATGGCCTCAATTAATTAAAGGTTACATTCGACCTTGTTCGAATTAATACCTACTCGCTCCACAGTACAAACTAAATGAAGGCTACTTTCAACCTCGTTCAGCCTACTCAAACGAGTTAATTACCACAAAGGCAATCAAGCAAAAAAAAAAAAAAAACGCACAAACTCGAACAAAGAAAAGGAATCAGGTGCGAATAGAAAAATACTTCATACTTTGAATATTTGTTCTTTACAAAGGTTCGAATCCATGCCTACAAAAAGCATACACAAATCTGCAACTAAACAAAAAAAAAGAACTAAGCACCACCACTGTTATCGCCCAAACCGTCTCCACCTACCTCCTCGCCATCGCTATCACCAGTGGGATATTCACCCTCGTACCAGGCGGTCTGTTCAATCTGATCTATGCCCGCATTCTCCTCTTCGTTGCCGGCTTCCAGTGTAGTGCGATCATATCCACAAGCAAATCGAGCCTCATGCGCCTTAGCACGAGCATCCTCGAGGTCGGCTTCCGAAACAGCCCCTGCTCCCATCAGATACCTGAATATGTCCAGCTAGGCCTCAGCATGAATCCATTCATCGTACAATTCTTGCAAAACATCTGAATAAGCAGAAGTCTGGGAAGAAGATGACTGAGCAAATAACTGAGCTTTCTCGGCCTCGAGAGCAGCAACCCGATCTTTAAGGCTCGAAGACTTTTTTTTCCAGCTCCCTGACCCACTCATCAAGCTGCTCCTCTCTGAGCCTGGCCGTCTCTAGGGCAATCTCCCTCTCAGAACGCAGAATGCTGATCGCGATTGTAAAAGATTCCGCTCTTCTCGCAGCTGGCAACTAAGCCGACTCCGCTTTCTCTAAGCTCGCCGCTTTCTCACCAACCTCACCACTCACGGCATCCGTTTTGAGTTGGTATTCGTCGAGCTCGGCGCGCAGTGAAACCACCTAAGCCTGAAGATCAGCGCATTGGGCCTCAACCTCCTTGCTGACCTTAAGTTCTTCTTCTTTATCCCTCAACGCCCCTCGAGGACGCCATATTTCCTTTAGCCTTCACCAACTCATCATCCTTGTTCTTTAGCTCATCTCAGAGAGCCTGAAAATTGTTGCTCCCACCAAGCTGCCTGCGAAGCTCACGATATTTATCATAGTATTCGAGATACTTCCGCTCCATCTTCTGAAAAATGGCCTTACACCTCTCCTCCCGTCGGGATCTCTCAGTCTCCAAAATCGCGGTCTGAAAGAAAGGCAGAAAATGAGGAATAAGAACAAAACCGAGCTCAACAACACAAAAAATAATCAATCAAAAGGCTCACCCTGAGAGCGAGGCTGGCTATTCTCCTTAACAACGTAGCATCCTTCAACTTCTCAAGGGTATTACCCTCCATATTGGAACAGAAAGGATCAAGGGAAGGAACTACATCCTCGGTATCCACCAGCAAATCCCGGTCCAAGGGGATCGCAATGGTCCGCGTGGTCCCCTCAAATCTCACCTCATGTCGAGTAAGCCCTTCACCCATCATCCTCACCTCCTCGGAGTCTATGTCGGAGCCCATTTCGTAACCTTCTTCGGCTATGCTTTTACCCTTTGTGTCAACCGGGAAGAAGGATCCTTGGCTGGTAGCGAGGCCAATGGTTCATCCTGACGTAACGCGTCAGGGATTCTCGTCGACGGCCCTTCAAAGTTTATCATGGTCTCGGGGAGAGATGTACCCTCCTTGGCCCCCAGCGACGGCATAATCATGAGCATCAACTCAATATCAACTCCGATGCTTATGGTCGCCGAACTCGCCACACGAATGGCATCATCACCGGTATTTACGGATCGCCTCTTACGAGGGAGCAAGTTATCATTATTCGGCGACAACTCCTCCTCAACGTCCTTGTCTACTAGATGGCATAGAGGGGAGGTCGATGACCTAGTAGACCTCACCACAAAAGAAGGAATGGAGGCTACCTTCCTTTTATGGAATGCTGGAGCTGGAGCCTTTGACCTCCTGGAAGACCCTCGAGCTGAAAAAGAAGCCAAAAACGTTTTTAGAAGAATATCACCCCTTGTGAAAAAATCTTGACGAACATACAACAATGCTGTCAAAACAACAGAAAGGGTAGCAAGTGCCCGTGTAAATAAAAACATATAGGAGAACTCATTGGTCACGGAAGGAGCGGACCCGAATTTCTTGATAAATGCTGTCCATTCATGAATCCCCACTGTGTGAGGTAAGACTTGGCAGACACAGTTGTGGATGTCCCTAACGAAAGAAGGGGGCGAAGTCTCGGCTACACAGAGAAAAGACGTAATGTCAGATCACGACTAAAACGAATAAAATACGTTTGAAAGAAAACACTTACGGGCATAATTCCAAGCTTCAGGAAACCTGCTCGTGTTCGCTACCACATCCTCGATCTTGATGAAGAAGTAGTAGAGCCAGAACTGACGATTCGCCTTATCGTCCATCTTTACCACCAAGCTCTTACTTCCTCGGTGGCGAAGATGCAGCATCGTCCCCTTGTAGAAACTAGGGGTGCAGAGATGCATCAGGTGGCGAAAAGAGACCCCATGGCTAACCAACTCCGTATATTTCTTCAACATGCGGATAAGCTTATAGACGTAGGGGGAAAGTTGAGCCGGGAAGACGCTGTAGTAATGGCTAAACTCCTCCGCCAATAGTAGAAGAGGAAAGGAATAACCTACATAGAACGGGTACGCATAGAACGCGCAATAACCCGGGCGATGTATCTGTACCACATCGCGCCCCGCCAAAATCAGATCGATATGAGCCGGGATTTTGAACTTTACTCTAAACTCGGCAAGGTAGACCTTGTTCATTATCGACTCTGAGGCATCAGAATCGTCTTCGGGCAATTTTGAAAAATCAAATCTGTTCTCTCAAGGAATTATTTCCTCTACCGTGGGAAACCTCTCGTCTTCAAGGGCGACAAAGACATCATTGCCACGAGGAGGCATACACACCGCCAAGGGTTAGGACCAGCCGCCATGCGAGAACCATAAGGTGCGTTAACCATATTCTTGAGAAAGAAGGTTTTAAACGTAGAAGGGTGGAAAACGGTAAGAATCACTAAAACTGCTAAAGAGCTTCAAACAATGGAGGGAGAAAAAGATACAAAGTATGCTGAGTATTAGAGGATTCATAAATGTTAAACTATTTCCCACACACTCCTATTTATAAGGATACAGGCATCGAAATCGAGAAATCAGGCCATCATTACCCAACGCAAGTATCTAAACGTCAGAGGCACAGGAAATGACACAAAGCGTCAGGAAACGCGTCATAAAGACACATGATACCGTGACGTCATTCTGAAACAGTGCATCCCCAAAGTTTGCATCTCACGAAGTGTCATGTTGCCACCTCGTCTAAAGCATCGTTACCCAACTCGCTCGCCTCATTTCGTCGAGTATGACATACGGAGTCTACTCACCAAGGCCATCTGAGCTCGGCCTTAATAAGCGGAGGTACTAACTGTATGGGCCAAAATCTATCTTCAGAATATTTAGCATAATATAACGTTAAATAAAGTTATCGGTCGAGCTCGCCCAACGTACAGCGAGGTCAATGACTGTACCTTTTTGAGAAGAAGACTTTCTCTCTGGCAAAAATACAAAGATTACCTTTTTGTAAAGATTCTTGTTCATATTATTCCCCACTTTTCTATCAGATTCGAGGACCGTTCATGTAAATCTTGGATCAATCTGTCATTCATCACTATCAGGGAAAATATTCACCCAACTCTTTCATTATTGGGTAAATCATTCTCCATATTTACTTAAATGTCATTTATTGACATTTATTGTTAGTTACATCTCCATAAATGTTCATATTTGAAGAAAATTCTATATTTATTGCTACCAACCACATACAAATTCAGATCTATCCGCTACACATCTAAGTGCTCGATATCTGAAATGATTATCCTTAACTAGATTTGCCCCCCTCCCCCCATTATATAAGTTTAATATTTTTACAGGAAATTATATTTTTTGGTCAAACAATTGGCGACATCTGGGGAGACTTTCTAGCTAGGTCGTTTAGTTTCTTTTGGATCTGCAACCGGCATTGGTTGCTGACGTAAAAAAAAGGAGGAGAAAACAACACACAGTTTTCTCTCTACTTGCATAGATCTAACATGGCAGCTAACAGAGAAGAAAGAATGAGAGCTATGGGTGACCTCCCAACCAACCTCATGGATATCATTTGCGAGAGCTCAGAAGTAGTGGACGAGGACACAATGCCCAATTCCTCTCCTAGGCGAGGTGGATCGCCCCCTCCCACTACAGCATTACAAAATCCCATGACAAGACTTCCCCCACATTCATGGGAGGGGAGATACCGCCAGTGATAAAGAAGCTCCTTGAGGCTTGGCTAACTGATACATTGACCTGCGTCCATCATAAGCCCGTTCAGGACGCGGCTGCAGTAAAGGCAAGATCATGCGCCACACTATCAGTGGGCGAGAAACGTGATCAACCTCCTCCACCCACGACGACATGTATTACTCAAAGTGTTGTTAACAATGCAGGAGACGACACGCTCACTACTATTCTGAAAAGAATGGAGGAAATGGAAAACGAAAATAAGACACTTCGAGATCAAATGAGAGAGCACCAAGAAAAGGTCGATAAAATATCGGGTGCTCTTAAGTTATTGCCAAAGAGAGACGCCGTTCGGTTCGTCGTGCAGCCGTACAGTGACAGCGCTGCACCACATGCCATACCAAAGACCTTTAAAATGCTGCCTTATTTTAAAATATAAGATGGCACTACCGATCCCGAGGATCATGTGACCCATTACATCACCGCCGAGAAAGGCAACAATCTCGCCAAATGAAAAGTACCCTCCATTCTACTAAAGAAGTTCGGTGAAACCCTCATGGGAGGTGCATTAACCTAGTACTCGCAGCTGCCAGCACGTTCCATCGAAACCTTTGAGGAAATGCCGACAAGTTTGTGACGACCCATGCCGGGGCCAAGAAGGATGAGGCAAGAGTGAATGATATTTTTGCTGTCAAACAGTCCCCGTGAGAAGGACTGAGGGACTTCCTCGCCCGTTTCAACCGAGAAAAATGACTCTGCCCAATGTATAAAAAGGAATTGTGGTAGCCACTTCTCAAAACGGGCTGAACAGGAATGATTCGAGAGCGAATAGAAAATTATTAAGTCCGCTCATGAAATATCCCCTAACTACTTGGGAAGAAATACATAATGCATATTGTGCCAAAGTACGAGCATACGAAGACAACCTTAATGGGCCAACCCTTCGACTGACCTCAGTACAAGAAGAATCCAGAAAAGATTGGAAAAGTGATATCAGGAGAGATTGGGCGACCTCACGGCCGAACCGGGAATGACACCTCCCATATGTCAAGACTACCGCTGTATCCTCATATCGCCATGAAGAAGGCCTACCCCGACTAAGAACAGGGACTCACTGGAATGAAAGAGGTATGCCCCCTTTATTATCCGCTCACAATTTTTGCGTGTCACCTACAAAATCGTTTATGCCTTGGAGAAGCTCGGACCAAAGGTAAAGTGGCCGCAACAAATGACTTCGGACCCTATTACAAGAAAATCAGACGCCCTTAGAGAGTTCCATCAAGAGCGAGGGCACAAGATCGAAGATTTCATCGCCTTAAGACAGGAGGTCGTAAACATGCTGCAACAAGGACACCTCAAAGAATTGCTAAGCGATTGGCGAAGAACCAACTTTGACAGGGGATGCGAACAACATCAAGGGCCGCCAAAGAGCCCTCGTCAACCCATACCATCCACATGGTCATCGGCAGAGGGGACGACGCTCCTATCAATAGGGTGAAGTTCACCTTGACCCACAAGCTCAAACGGTCGATCATCCATGAACGGTATGACGAACTCGAAGAAAGTATCATCTTCGGTAATTCAGATACCAACGGTTTGGCATTCCCTCACTATGACGCTCTTGTTGTTACTTTACATATTTTAGATACCGACGTAAGACTGATTATGGTAGATGATATGAGTGGAGCGTGTATTATCCATCCCTGACTACTCACACAAATGAAACTCCAGGACAAGATAGTACCACGCTGCATCACACTAACAGGATTTAACAATGCAGTTGAACGAACATCTGGCGAGATCACACTCCCCGTCCTGGTGGGTGGCGTCACTCTGGAGACCACATTCCATATCATGGACCAGGATACGGCGTACAACGCCATAATAGGGCGACCGTAGATACACACCATGAAGGCCACACCCTCCAGCTTGTACCAAGTCATCAAATTCCCAACTCCATGGGGCATAATCAGCATAAGCAGGAAACAACGCACATACCAAGAGTGCTACCGCATCGCCCTAGACTGCATGGCCGCTCAACAAATGAGAGACAAAGAGAAGGAAGCACAGCAATCAACAGGGTCGAGGTCGGTAGGCAACGTCATCGAGGATGTCATCAGAGACCCTGATGTGATCGAAGCCGCAAGATCGACCATAGAGGACCTCGACCCCATTCAGCTAGACGTCTGCAACCATAGCAAGAAAGCTTACATCGGCTGCAAACTCTAAGAACCGGGTAAGTTTTGCGTATTTCTAATTGCTAATGCCAACTTGTTTTCTTTTATCCATGCAGATATGCTGGGTATCCCAAAGGAGATCCCCACACAAAGATTGAATGTTGACCCACACAAAGATTACATGCAGATATGCACAGCAATCAACAGGTTTGATGTAAGTTCAACCCCGCAATCAATAACGCGGTACACGAAGAAGTGGAAAAACTATTGGAAAATGGTTCCATCAGGGAGTCGAAGTACCCCCAATAGGTCGCCAACGTGGTCATGGTGAAAAAGAAAAATGACAAATGGCGAATGTGTGTAGACTTTAACAACCTAAACAAAGCCTGCCCTAAGGACTCATTCCCATTGTCCCACATCGACCAGCTCATCGACACGACAGTCGGACATGAGTTGTTAAGATTTTTGGATGCCTACTCAGGCTATAACCAGATCCTTATGGCGGAAGAGAATCAGGAAAAGACCACCTTCATCACCCACCAGCGGACATACTGCCACAGGGTCATGCCTTTCAGATTGAAAAACGTGGGGGCAACTTACAAAAGGTTGGTGACGAAGATGTTCAAAGAACAACTCGAAAAGACGATGGAGGTATACATCGACGACATGCTGGTCAAGTCCAAAAGAAGAGAAGATCACATCGACCACTTAAGATAACCATTCGGCATACTTAAGAAATATGACATGAAATTGAACCCCGAGAAATGTGCATTCGGTGTGGCCTCAAAGAAATTCTTGGGTTTCCTAGTGTCGCTGCGGGGTATCGAGGTTAATCCAGACCAAATCAAGGTTCATCTTGCGATCCTCCGATAGGTGCCAAAGTTCTTTGGCGTACTCAAAAAGGAGAACGGCCACCAACGGACCCCTAAGTGCGTCCAAGTATTGAAGGAGTTATAGGTGTACCTATCCTCTCCACCGCTCTGAAAATCGGAACCAGGACAGCCTCTCCTCATCTATCTCGCCGTCTCCGAAGTAGCTGTGAGCGCAGGCTTAGTCCAAGAAAATAAAGGTACGCAATCTCCTATCTATTACATTAGCAAAACACTAGTCGACGAGGTACCCCCACCTTGAAAAACTAGCTCTGGCCTTAGTCGTAGCTTTATGGAAGCTTAGACCGTATTTCCAATGCCATGCCATCTCGGTCGTCATGACTTTCCCCCTAAAAAGCATTTTACAAAAACCGGAACTTTCGCGCAGATTGGCCAAATGGGCCATTGAACTTAGCGAGCCTGATATTACATGTCGACCACGAACGGCGATAAAGTCTCAGGTCCTCGCTGATTTCGTCGCCGACTTCAGTATGCACATACTGCCTGAAGTCGAAAAGGAAGCTGTCCACGCTCCTTCACAAATACACGACCTTTGGGTCCTACACACTGACAGCGCATCTAACGCGTCGGAGTCCGGGCTGGGACTCGTACTCGAAGTCCCAACAGGCGAAGTGATTCGCCAGTCCATAAGATGCCCGAACATGACTAAAAACAAGGCCGAGTATGAGGCCGTAATTGCAGGATTAAGACTAGCACACAAATATAGGGCAAAACGGCTAAGCTGTGCTACGATTCTCAGCTCGTGGTCAACCAAGTCACATGGACTTTCCAAATCAAGGAGTAGAGGTTACAAAAATACCAGACCGAAATATGCAAACTACTACTCGAGTTTGATGAATGTCAGCTCGACCAAATTCCCCGAGCACGAAAAATTGAGGTGGACGGCCTATCGAAATTAGCGGCAACCTCCAAAAACATCACGACCGGAGACCAAAGTATGGTCCACCTCCTCAACTCGTTGATAGACCAAATCGAGGTAAGAACTATAAACCTAACTTGGGACTGGCGCAGCCGTATTATTAAGTATTTGTAGGACGACACACTCCCCAGTGACAAAAAGGAGGCCAAGAAGCTGCTAATGCAAGCGGCCAGGTACAGCCTCGTTCACAACGACTTGTATAAAAGGACATATGGCGGCCCCCTGGCGAAATGCTGAGGCCCAAATTAGATGCGACGCGTCCTTGAAGAGGTGCTCGAAGGCCAACGTGGAGCTTATTCTAGCAATCGAGCTTTGGTCAGGTGCCTCATACGAGCAGGATACTATTAGCCCACTATGAAAAACGAAGCTGTAGGTTTCGTAAAAAAATGTGAGCAATGCCAGAAGTATGCCCTAATGATCCACCAAGCAGGCGAACATCTACACTCAGTAACTTCCCCTTGGCCATTCATCAAATGGGGAACGGATAACGTGGGCTCCCTCTCGGCCGGACGAGGTAACGTACGATTCTCTTAATTTTAACTGACTATTTCTCTAATTGGGTGGATGCAGGAGAATTTGCCCAAATACGCGAACAGGAAATAATCGCCTTCATATGGAAGAACATCATATGACGTATTGGTCTCCCCAAAGAAATCAGTTGCGACAACGGACCTCAATTTGCAGGGAAGAAGGTCACCGACTCTTTCAAAAAATGGCACATCAAAAGAATATTGTTGATGCCTTGCGACCCCGCGGGTAACGAGCAAGTGGAATCCCCCAACAAGTCAATTCTAAACATCATGTAGAAGAAGCTCGAAGATGCCAAGGGACTATGGCCGGAGATATTACCAGATGTACTCTGGCCTACCGAACAACTCCAAAATTGAGCACAGGGGAAACACCATACTCGTTAGTCTATAGGACTGATGCAATAACACCAATCGAGGTCAAAGAGCCCAGCCTAAGAAACTTCCGTGAAAGCGAACCCCCCGAACGATGATGGTAGAAGGCAGGAGCTCGATGAATCGAGGAACGAAGAGATATGGCCTATGTGAGAATGGTCGCCCAACAGCAGCAAGCAGGAAGCTACTATAACAAAAGAGCAAAGATCAGGCCACTTAAAGTCGGGGAATACGTGCTGAATGCTAAAACACAAACAAGTAAAGGGTCATTCATACTGGAAACAATGGAAGGAAAGCGACTACCAAAACACTGGAACATTACACACCTCAAGTACTTCAACTTTTGAAGGACGAGGT
The DNA here is from genome assembly GCA_002018475.1 of Nicotiana obtusifolia. Lineage (NCBI taxonomy): Eukaryota > Viridiplantae > Streptophyta > Magnoliopsida > Solanales > Solanaceae > Nicotiana > Nicotiana obtusifolia. Next base: position 218,489 of record MCJB01008246.1, on the reverse strand, counting down.
CCCTAAAGCCACACTCTTTTTCCCTCACTCGAGTTTTGTCCCAATTGGATTTTCTCGAGGAGGTTTATAACGAGGCGAGGACGGGGATATTTCAGGATTGAGGTACACACAGACGAGGGCACCAGACGATTAGTTCATTGCTCGATCTCTCACTATTTTTCTAGTTCGACAAATGAAGGGACTAGATAGACTGGGACTGGGACTGAACTACCAGCTAGCGCCCGAAAAATTTATAAATCTCTCCAAGAATATGAATAAAGCACAAGCATATGAAGTGTATCCCCACTCCCCCCCAAGTAAAAGTTACATTCGACCTCATTTGAATTAACAGCTATTCGGTCCATGGCCTTGATTAATTATAGGTTACATTCGACCTCGTTCGAATTAATAGCTATTCAGCCCACAGCCTCGATTAGTTAAAGGTTACATTTGACCTCGTTTGAATTAACACCTATTTGACCCACGACCTCGATTTATTAAAGTTTACATTCGACCTCGTTCGAATTAACACCTATTCATCCCACAACCTCGATTAATTAAAGGTTACGTTCGACCTCATTCGAATTAACACCCATTCGGCCCACGGCCTCAATTAATTAAAGGTTACATTCGACCTCGTTCTAATTAACACCTATTCGGCTCACGGCCTCGATTAATTAAAGATTACATTCCACCTTGTTCGAATTAACACCTATTCGGCCCACAGTCTCGATTAATTAAAGGTTACATTCAACCTCGTTTGAATTAACACCAATTCGGCTCACGGCCTCAATTAATTAAAGGTTGCAATCAACCTCATTCGAATTAATACCTATTCAGCCCACAACCTCGATTAATTAAAGGTTATATTCAACCTCCTTTGAATTAACACTTATTCGGCCCACGACCTCGATTAATTAAAAGTTACATTCGACCTCGTTCAAATTAACTCCTATTCGGCCCAAGGCCTCAATTAATTAAAGGTTATATTCGACCTCGGTCGAATTAACACCTACTCGATCCACGGTCCTAACTAAATGAATCCTACTTTCAACCTCGTTCTGTCTACTAGAACGAGTTAATTACGACAAAGTCAATCAAGCAACAAAATCAGAAAAACGCACAAACTCGAACAAAGATAAGGAATCAGGTACGAATAGCAAAACACTTCATACATTGAATACTTGTTCTTTACAAAGGCTCGATTCTATGCCTGCAAAACGTATACACAAATATGCGGCTAAACAAAAAAAGAACTAATCACCACCAGCGTTATCGCCTAGACCGTCTCCTCCTACCTCCTCTGCATCGCCATCGCCATCGCCAGCGGGATATTCACCCTCGTACCAGGTGGTCTGTTCAATCCGATCCACACCTGCTTTCTCCTCCTCGTTGCCGGCTTCTGATGTAGCAGGATTATATCCACAAGCAAACCGAGCCTCACGCGCCTTAGCACGAGCATCCTCGAGGTCGTCTTCTAAAACATCCCCCGCCCCTATCAGATCCCTAAATATGTCCAGCTGGGCCCCAACATGAATACATTCCTTGTTCAAATCCCGTGGAATATTAGGAATTGCAGAAGTCCGAGATGTGGACGGCTGAGCCAACAACTGAGCTTTCTCGGCCTCCAGAGCAGCTACCCTATCTCTAAGGCTCGAAGCCTCTTTTTCCTGCTCCCCAACCCGCTCATCAAGTCGCTCCTCTCCGAGCCTGGCCGTCTCCAGGGCACTCTCCTTCTTAGAACGCAGAACGCGGATCACGATTGTAAAAGATTTCGCTCTTCTCGCAGCTGACAACGGAGCCGACTTCGCTTTGTCTAAGCTCGCCACCTTCTCAGCAATCTCACCACTCAGAGAATCCGCTTTGAGATGGTATTCATCGAGCTCGGCGCGCAGTGAAACCACCTGAGCCTGAAGATCAGCGTATTGGTCCTCAACCCCCTTGATGACCTCAAGTTCTTCCTCTTTATCCCTCAACGCCCCCTCAAGGACACTGCATTTCCTAATAACCCTCACCAACTCATCTTCCTTGTTCTTTAGCTCGTCTCGAAGAGCCCAGAAATTACTGCTCCCACCAAGCCGCCTGTAAAGCTCGTGGTGTTTATCACTGTATTCGTGATACTTCCGCTCCATCTTCTGAAAAATGGCCTTACGCCTCTCCTCCCGTCGGGAATTTTCGATCTCCAAAATCACGGTATGAAAGAAAGGCAGAAAACGAGGAATAAGAACAAAACCGAGCTCAACATCACAAAAAAAATCAATCAAAAATTTCACCTTGAGAGCGAGGCCGGCTATACTCCTCGATAAAGTTGCATCCTTCAACTTCTCAAGTGTCTTATCCCCCACATTGGAACAGAGAGGACCAAGGGAAGGAACCATGTCCTCGGTATCCACTAGCAAATCCTGGTCCAAGGGGATCGCAATGGTCCCCGTGGTCCCCTCCAATCTCACCTCAAGTCGAGTAAGCCCTTCACCATCATCCTCACCTCCTCGGCGTCCATGTCGAAGCCCGTTTGTAACCTTCTTCAGCTACGCTTTTACCCTTTGTGTCAACTCGGGAAGAAGGATCCTCGGCTGGTAGCGAGGCTGATGGCTCATCCTGCCGTAAGGCATCAGGGACTCTTAGCGACGACCCTTCAAAGTTTATCACGGTCTCGAGGAGAGACGTACCCTCCTCGGCCCCCAGCAACGGCGGAATCGTGGGCGGCAACTCAACATCAACTCCGATATTTATGGTCGCCGTTTCTCGAACGACGAAATCACTCATCGCCAAACTCGCAACTCGGATGGTATCATCACTGGCATCTACGGATCGCCTCTTATGAGGGAGCAAGTTATCATTATTAAGCGTTAACTCCTCCTCATCGTCCTTGTCTACTAGATGGTGTAGAGGGGAGGTCGAGATCCTTGTCGCAGGTGTAGTCGACGACCTAGTGGACCTCACCACCGCAGAATGAATGGAGGTTGCGTTCCTTTTACGGAACGCCGGAGCTGGAGCCTTTGACCTCTTCGAAGACCTTCGAGCTGAAAAAGAAGCCAAAAACCTTTTTAGAAGAATATATCCCCTTGAGAAAAAATAGTGACGAACAGGCGACAACACTGTCAAAAAGACAGAATGAATAGCAAGTGCCCGTGTAAATAAAAAGATATAGGCGAACTCACCGGTCACGGAAGGCGCGGTCCTAAATTTCTTGATAAAGGCCCCCAGTCGTGGATGTCCCTAACCAAAGGAGGGGGCGAAGTCTTGGCTGCACAAAGAAGAGACGGAATGTCAGATAAAGACTAAAACGGATAAAACAAATTCGAAAGAAAATACTTACGGGCATAATTCCAAGCTTCAGGAAACCCGCTCGTGTTGGCTACCACGTCTTCGGTCTTGACAAAGAAGTAGTAGAGCCAGAACTGATGATTCGCCTTATCGTCCATCTTTACCACCAAGCTCTTACTTCCTCGGTGGCGAAGATGCAGCATCGCCCCTTGTAGAAATTGGGGGCGAAGAGATGTGATGCAATATTAAACGCGGAAACAAGAAAAGAAAGATAGAAGCAAGACGCTCTATGAATTATTAAGACAACAAGTAGGAACTAGTCTACTTACCTTCTTGATGAAATCAAGGAGTACCTATGCTATACGAACGACCCTCAAGATAACGATGATCTTGCAAATTGTTCGATCAAACAAAGGAACAAGTTCAATTTTGAATCACACCAAAATTGGACAAGTTAATTCACATGATTTTTGGGAGCAATGTTGCTGCCGTTTTTGATTGAGAATAATGTCAAAAAGGTGTCAAAATAATGAAGTGTTTGGGCTTATATAGAATGAGCCTTTACCTAAATCAACTAGGAAAAGAATAACTAGTTAACCTAAATCAACTAGGAAACAACTAATTAATAAAAAGGCCACAATTTGGCTAAGTTTAAGAAGTAGTCACGCAGAACTACAAAACAAAAAAGAATTAATGTCTTCCATAACTTCACAATAATCTCAACGTAGTAATAAGCATCACACACCAAACGCTTGGCTCTTCTTCACCATCAAATGTGCATCATGAAGCTCTTTAGCTTGACTTCTCGTGAATGGTGTTGAAGGCTTAAACGTGTCATGATCAGGTTGACCTACATTATCCTCCCTTTCTTGGGAAGATTTCGTCCTCGAAATCGAACCTTCTTCATCTTTTAAAGAAACACAAGGAGTCAAGTCAGTGACATTGAATGTCTTAGAATAACATAATCATCAGGCAGATCTATGACATAAGCATTATTATTGATCTTCTGCAACACTTGAAATGGTCCATCTCCCCGCGGAGCCAACTTCCCTTTCCTATGGTTCGGAAATGCACCCAAACCCAGTCATCTTTCTTTAAGTCCAGCCTTTTCCTTCCTTTATTGTTCTTGACCGCTACCTTTTCCTAAGCATCCTCCAAAGTTTTCCTCACCTTAGCATGCAATTCGAGCAACACGGCTGCCCGGTTTTCTCCATCAACACTAATAACTGCATCTCTCGGTAAAGGAACAAGATCAAGTGGTATCAAAAGATTAAAACCATAAACACGGTCAAATGGAATAATGGTAGTCATGCGATGAACAGTTCTATTATATGCAAACTCCATAATACATAATCGGTCAGCTCAAGGCTGACTTCCCTTTGGCCAAAGCTCGAAGAAAAGCTCCCAAGGTGCGATTAACAACCTCAGTTTGACCGTCAATCTGTGGATGATGTGATGTAGAAAACAACAGTTTGGTACCAAGAGCACCCCACAAACACTTCCAAAAGTGACTCAAAAACTTAGCATCCCTATCACTAACAATAGTTCGAGGAACACGATGTAATATTAACACATTAGCAATGAACAAAGAAGCAACATGTTGTGCATCATCACTTTTTTTACAAGGAATGAAATGAGCCATCTTAGAAAACCTATCAACAACCATATAAATGCTATCATAACCACCCCTAGATCACAGCAGCCCCATCACAAAATCCATCGAAACTTCTACCCAAGGACTAGTAGGAACGGGTAAGGGAGTATACAAACCATGATTATTAGACCTAGACTTAGCTCTTTTACACTCAAAACACGCTCCACCTATTCTCTCGACATCTCGCCTCATCTTAGACCAATGGAACTATTCCCCTAATATAGCTAAAGTCTTGTCTACCCCAAAATGTCCCATCAAGCCCCCATAATGCGCCTCACGCACTAACAACTCTCGCCACGAGGACTCGGGTATACAAACTCTCCCCTTCTTAAAAAGGTACCCATCATGCCACTGATACTTCTCTACTCGCTGCCCACTAGTAATGGCATCATACACACTCTTAAGTTTTGGGTCATGCTCATACATAGACTTAATACTCTCAAAACCCATCAACCTAGATGCTAACGTGATATCCAAAGCAAACTTCCTAGATAGTGCGTCAGCTACTACATTCTCCTTTCCTTTCTTGTAATGAATCACGTAAGGGAAACTCTCAATGAACTCTATCCACTTGGCATGTCATTTATTTAGCTTCTCTTGACCCCTAAGATGTTTGAGGGACTCATGATCACTCCTAATTGCGAATTCCTTAGGCCATAGGTAATGTTGCCAATGAGCTAAAGCTCTCACGAGAGAATACAACTCTGTTGTCGTACGTAGAGTAATTCAAGGCAGCCCCCTTCAACTTCTCACTAAAATAGACAATGGGCTTCCCATCTTGCATAAGAACACCTCCAATTCCCACCCCCGAGGTGTCACACTCAATTTCAAATGCCTTACTAAAATCAGGTAATTGTAACAACGGGGCAGAACAAAGCCTACGTTTAAACTCTTGGAAGGCACCCTCTTGTGGCTCCCCCCACACAAAAGGCGTGTCCTTTCTCACCAACTCCGTGAGTGGTGCTGCTATGGTGCTAAAGTCTTTAATAAAGCGCCTGTAGAAACTAGCTAGTCCATGGAAACTTCTAACTTGTGAAACAGTAGTAGGAGTAGGCCAGTCTCTAATAGCTTCTACCTTAGATTCATCTACTTCAATATCATTAACACTTACAACAAATCCAAGAAATACAACTTTCTCTACACAAAAGACACATTTCTTGTAATTAACATATAACTTTTTGGCTCTCAATACTTCAAACACTTGCCTTAAGTGATCAACACGGTCATCTAAACTTCTACTATAAATCAGAATATCATCAAAGTAGACAACCACAAACTTATTAAGAAACGATTTAAGCACATGATTCATTAATCGCATGAACTTACTAGGTGCGTTGGAGAGACCAAAAGGCATCACCAACCATTCATATAGACCAAACTTGGTCTTGAAAGCAGTTTTTCACTCATCACCCGGTTTCATATCGATTTGGTGGTAACCGGACCTAAGATCAATCTTAGAAAACACACTTGAAGCACATAACTCATCTAGCACGCCATCTATTCTAGGGATAGGATGACGATACTTTACCGTTATCTTATTGACGGCTCGGCAATCAACACACATCCTCTAGGTTCCGTCTTTCTTTGGCACCAAGATCACGGGTACAAAACACGGACTTAGACTCTCTCGAACTAGCCCCTTAGTCAATAGCTCATCTACTTGTTGTTGCAACTCCTTAGTATCCTGTGGATTGCTTCGATATGCGGGTCTTTTCGGAATTTGTGACCCTGGAACAAAGTCAATTTGGTGTTCTATCCCCTTCAATGGAGTAGTCCACTCGGCATCTCCTCGGGAAACATGTCTACATATTCCTGCAAAACATCATTAACAACACTAGGCAAGGGGTGAACATTAGTAGAAACTTCATCGTCACACTCAACCTCACAAATAGAACCATTATGTTCAGGTCTTAAGGTAGAACCATCACTAGTTCTTTCCCCGGCATTCTTCCAAGTACCAGCGGTTCTTTCAAAGTTCTCCACTCGAATACTAAGTGCCCTTACTTCAGCCCAAAGCTCGGCTAAAGTAATGTCTGTCACAACCTTTTCTCCTTCTGTAGCCATGTACCTGCAAAAGAAACAAGACTAGAGAATGTGTTAAGTTAGTCAAAAATACTCTCTCTCACTTTTTTTTTGAATGACTCTCGGGTTCACTCAAATTTACGGGTAGGATTTCACACTTGTCTTCAAATTGGCTTCCTCTAATTGACCAAGTTCCTTAGCGACCTTTCAAGTTCACAAGATCAATAGTTTTCTTCGGGGTGAGTAAAGTTATGTGACTCGATAGGCGGACAGCTTTTTTAAAGTGAGCACAAGAAACCAAGAATTATCTACGAAAATGGAAATTCTGAGTTTTAGCACGAGGTTCTACAAGCTCAAAGATTAGTAATTACTTAAGTAGGAAATTACCTAAAAATTACTAATAAGAAGTAGTGTAATTAAGAAAGAATTTCGAAATTAGTGGAAGGAGGAAGTTTTAGATGCTTTCCCACTTTATTTTGGAGAAGACCAATCCCCTCTCCCTAACCCTTAGGAATTTGCCCCCCTTCTCCTTGTCCAACTAGGTTTTCAACTTCTTGAAACTTCTCCCTTTTGGATTGGGAGTTATTTCCTTCTTGGACTAGAATTAGGGTTTCCTATTCTCCTCCTTTCTCTCCCAATTTCGGCCCTCTCTCCTCTCTCTTTACACCTTTTCAAGACTTCCTTTTCAAGAACAACAAATTAAAATTCAAGGCAATCTTGTTAAGAACGTTTGAGGATTCAAGAACCTCTTCAAGAACAATGTAAAACTCTTCAAGAACTTCAATTTTAACTCCAAGAACTTCAAGATTTTCAAGATTCAATCATGCACCTTCAAGAATTTCAACTAGAGTTTCAAGATCTCAAGATTATTGGTTTCTAACGATCAAGAACTTCAAGAATCGGTTCAAGAACGCGTCTTTAGCAATCGATCTTCAAGACTTCAATCCCTAGATGATTTAACAACTTCAACAACACAAATTTTCAGTTTTTTTTTTTGGTCATATTTTTTTTTCAAAAACGAAATTTAAGAATTAGAACCTAAAACTAAGGCACAAAGAACAGGATTGGGATTGTAGAAACAAACCCATTCCAAGCTTTGATACCAACTGATGCAATCTAGCTTTGATACCAACTGATGCAATCTACCAGTGATACCAACTGATGCAATATTAAACGTGGAAACAAGAAAAAAAAAAAGATAGAAGCAAGACGCTCTATGAATTATCAAGACAACAAGTAGGAACTAGTCTACTTACCTTCTTGATGAAATCAAGGAGTACCTATGCTATACGAATGACCCTCAAGATAACGATGATCTTGCAAATTGTTCGATCAAACAAAGGAACAAGTTCAATTTTGAATTACATCAAAATTGGACAAGATTCACATGATTTTTGGGAGCAATGTTGCTGCCGTTTTTGATTGAAAATAATGTAAAAAAGGTGTCAAAATAATGAAGTGTTTAGGCTTATATAGAATGAGCCTTTACCTAAATCAACTAGGAAAAGAATAACTAGTTAACCTAAATCAACTAGGAAACAACTAATTAACAAAAAGGCCACAATTTGGCTAAATCTAAGAAGTAGTCACGCAGGACTACAAAACGAATAAGAATTAATGTCTTCCATAACTACACAATAATCTCAGCGTAGTAATATGCATCACACGCCAAACACTTGGTTTTTCCTCACCATCAAATGTGCATCATGAAGCTCTTTAGCTTGACTTCTCGTGAATGGTCATGAAGGCTTAAACGTGTCATGATCAGGTTGACCTGCATCAAGATGCATCAGGTGGCAAAGAGAGAGCCCACGGCCAGCCAACTCCGCATATTTCGTCAACATGCGGATAGGCTTATAGAGGTAGGGGGAAAGTTGAGTCGGGAAGACGCCGTAGTAATGGAAAAATGCCTCTGCTAACGGGAGAAGAGGAAAGGAATAACCTACATAGAATGGGTACGCGTATAAATGCATAATAACCCGGGGGATGTATCTGTACCACATCGCGCCCTGCCGGAATTAGACCGAAATGAGCCGGGATTTTGAACTTTTCTCTAAACTCGACAAGGCCGACCTCGTTCATCATCGACTCTGAGGCATCAGAATCGTCTTCAGACAATTTTGAAAAATCAGATCTGTTCTCATTGCAAGGAAATTATTTCCTCTACTGTAGGAAACCTCTCGTCTTCAAGGGCATTAGAAACATCATCTCCATGAGGAGGCATACTACTAGCCGCCATGCGAGAACCGGAAGGTTCATTAACCATATTCTTGAGAAAGAAGGTTTTAAACGCAGAAGGGTTGAAAATGGTAAGAATTACTAAAACTGCTAAGGAGCTTCAAACAATGGAGGGAGAAAAAGATACAAAGTATGCTGAGTATTAGAGGATTCGTAAATGTTAAAACGTTGCCCACACACCCCTATTTATAAGGATACAAGCATCGAAATCGAGAAATCATACCATCATTACCCAACTCAAGTATCGAAACGTCAGAGGCACAGGAAACGACACAAAGCGTCAGGAAATGCGTCATAATGACGCATGATATCGTGACGTCATTATGAAATAATGAATCCCGAAAGTTTGCATCTCACGAAGAGTCATGTTGCCACCTCGTGTAAAGTGTCGTTACCCAGCTCGCTCGCCTTATTTCGTCGACTATGACATACGGAGTCCGCTCACCAAGGCCGTCTGAGCTCAGCCTTAATAAGCGGAGGGACTAACTGTATGGGCCAAAATCCGTCTTCAGAATATTTAGGATAATATGACATTAAAGAAACTTATCGATCGAGCTCGCCCATGATACATCAAGGTCAACGGCCGAGGTCCCAACATGAGTCGCGGTCGAGATATCATCGGTTATCGCAATCAAGGTGTCAGTAAGGGTCGGGGTCAAGATTGATTGTTGATGATAGGATTTGTAACGTCTAATTTGTCAAGATAGGGTACTAAAAGGGAATATTCCCTGCATTTGTACTATTAGGGTTTTCTGGGAAAAATGTCCCAGATATATAGAAAAAAGAGACAATGAAAGTGCATGTAATATTCATATTTATGATAAGAACACTTTTGAGAAGAAGACTTTCTCTCTGGAAAAAATACAAAGATTACCTTTTTGTAAAGATTCTTGTTCATATCATTCCCCACTATCTATCAGATCCGAGGATCGTTCATGTGAATCTTGGATCTATCTATCATTCATCACTGTCAACCAAAATACTCACCCAACTCTATCATTATTGGGTAAATCATTCTCTGTATTTACTTAATTGTTATTTATTGATATTTATTACTAGTTACATCTCCATTAATGTTCATATTTCAAAAATATTCTATATTTATTACTACCAACCACATACAAATTTACATCTATCCACTACACGTCCAAGTGCTCAATATCTGGAGTGATTATCCTTAACTAGATTTCCTCCCCCTCCCCCATATACAAATTTAATAATTTTACCTGAAATTA
>MCJB01008246.1:164254-208074 GCA_002018475.1 Nicotiana obtusifolia | reverse complement strand
CCCCCCCCCCCCCCACTCTCCCCCCCAATTATATAAATTTAATAGTTTTACCGGAAATTATATTTTTTGTCAAACAAAGGCAACTCCTCAAAGTTTTTCTCCTCAAATATATAACCTTTTAAATGCAGGACAATTAATAATTTTGACTCTAAAATAGCAGGAGACAAATTAAAAGAAGCGTGAGTACGTGGTTTGAACAAATAGAATTGGATGAAACTGTCATCAGCAGCAAATTTGAAAACAGGGTGGAGGCCAAAGCAGATCTCCCAGCATACAAGACTGAAATTGCAATAGCAGAATGCATAGTATCTGTTTGTAGAACGTGTATGTGCAAAGTTGCGATCATTGAACGATGTTATCATGCGACGTCAACTTTTGGAAACAAGAGATGCTAACGCTCTCTGTTTCAGAGTTAGAGGATACAGGATTATGTGGTGGAGTATGTCATCTGGTAACGCCGAGACGGAATCTGAAGCAATGTTGGGATCATAAATTTTGTGTGGTAAACTCTGTGAGTTTTTTTTTTATTTGTGGGGTTCGCCGTATAAGCTCTCTCCAACTAAAAACTTTTCTTACTCCATTCCTTATGTGGTTATATAAGATATAGTAAAGCAAAGTTTCCTAGAAAAAAGAATTTCTTGCTTCATTCCTTATGTGGTTATATAAGGTTTAGTATAGCAAAGTTTCCTAGAAAAAAGAAAAGAATTTTTATTGTAACTTGGATTTCTGTTACTGAAAGTTGGAACCCTTTCTTCTTACTACATGACCTATTTTTACTCTAGCGCGCCTCCTCTCCCTTCGAGTGCTTGCAATAAAAGAATCCTTCATAGAAAACTGGTTAACTGTTGATAGGTCATCAAAGATTTTAACCCGAGTTTAATTTGTATAAAAAGAAAGTTCAAAATGCACAGATGGCTTTCCACAAAAATTCGTATTACTTCCAACCTCATACATATCCATTATAAGGCCATAATTATTTCATTTTACTTAGGTCATAACTATTGGAGAATTTTCGGGTTTCTTAAACAAATTTGCCGCCATCCTCACTCTCTTTGCAAACCAGCAATAAAGAAGGGGTTCGCGTGCCATAAAATATTTACATTCAATAGTTCAAAAAAGTACATAAAATTTATATATTTTTTGTATATAATATATATATATATATATATATATATATATATATATATATATATATATATATATATATAAAATATATATCTTTTCGGTTATTATTTTAAAAACGGCTATACAGTATCATTACTATCGCCTAATAAAGAAAATGTTACATTGTCGGCAATAACCTTGTTTTTGAAATTAAGTCTGTCAAGGCTATATATTGCGTTTCTTTTTTCATCATGGGGCATAAGTAATCCCTTGACCTATAGCCGGATTTCCAACTACACACTTAAACTTTACTGAGATCCTATTACCCCCCCTAAACTAAAACGGAATAAATTTACCCTTAAAAGGTCACAACCACATCTATATTGTGTGGTGGAGTACACGCGCTTCAATTTTTTTACCACTAAAATTAACTTTTTTTCCAGTCTTTTTCAATCTTCTCCGTTCTTTCTATGTTCCTTCTCTCGCCTCCATTATCAACAACCCCAAAAATCACCATTATCATACTTGTTTCTCCAAACACAATATCTTTATCACCTCCAGAAGAAAATTTTGACTTCCACCGGTTTTATTTACACCTATTATCGCATTCGCCGCCTTCTTTTCCCCCTATAACCATAGAACTTTATTATATTAATACAAAACATAATTTTAACTAATTAACGGCCGATCAATTAGAGTACAACATAAAATAAAAGTAGATCTATTAATCCTCGAGAACTTCTCATAGGATAGTACAAAAACAAAAAAATTTAGAATCATTATAGTCGCCGGAGACACATACGTCGCCAGTGGTTTTGATACTCTCAAGTTCTAGAATTGTCAAACCATCATTATCTTCATATTTTAATTCAATAGTTGGTAGTTTTTACTGGGTCTTTATTGTGCTGCAAAATGGGAATGTACGGGTAAAAATAAAAGTAAGGAAAATGGTGAGCTGAACACCATTTTTTCCGGCAAGGAGTTCGACGGAGTTCTTGTGGGAATCCCTTGCAGTGGCCAGAAATAATTAAATGTGTTAGAGATTGTTCCTTTAATAAAATCTAACTAATTGCAAAGTATCCAATAATAAAAAGACATATGTAGACATTTAATAAAATTCTAAGGCAGTTTTATGTTCTCACACGCCTCCAAGAAAGTGAACACACTTATTGTGCCACGTCATCTCTCAAGGGGATATTTATTCTACTTTAAAATAGTTTAGGGGGGTAATAGGACCCCACAAAATTTAAGTGTGTAGTTAAAAATTCGACTATAGGTCAGGATACTTATGCATTTTCCCTTTCATCATCAAAGAAATAGATCATACCAAAGAAGTCTTAAATATATCAAGAAAAAGATGCAAAGAATAAACCGTGACATAATCTCTCTGCATTTTGGGAGCAGAGCATGCAGCAAACTCGAGCAATGGGTCTTGGAAGAATGCACGACTTTTTCTATTTCTATGCTGGCATTTATGTTGTCCCTTACTCTTTAAATCAAATGTTTCCTATTAATCAGAATCGAGAATGCAATATGAAGTAGGTTAATAGATCATTTTTGTTTGCTCTGTTGGTCAATAGAATCTCTCTTAGCGATGTAGCCCAAACAATGATCCACTTTTGTAAACGACTATCGGATTTGGTGGAGCGAAAACAGAGGACAAGGAGATCGCTGGCTCCCAAAGAGAAGATACTATTAAACATAAAGAGGCTTAAAATGCTCAGGGCCGATGAAATAAGAAAATCTTCCAGGCGACAAAAGATGGAGTACCTGATTAATTTGACGTGAAAACACAGAAGACTATGAAATTAATCACAAAGTCAGAAGAAATAAACTGCCTATAAATTGTTCAAATAAAGCTTTTGGTCCTGATATGCAAAAGTTATACTTTCCGCCACTTGAAGCTGAGAGATAAAATCATAAATTCAGAATAACCACATTTACCCCACTTGAAGAATTAGTGCTACTTATCGCAAAGGCTTCCCAAGATGTTTGCGATTGCCAAAGTACTCCCCACGAAAGCTCCAACACAGTAGCTCAAATTGTAATAGTCCAGAACTAATGGAGGTGCCTGAAAAATAAAGCATGAAGAAGCTTCCTAAGTATTAAAAAAAGGGCAGCCCGGTCCCGCGTACAAGCAAGATCCGAGGAAGGGCACTATCCCAAGAGGATGCCATATAGGCAGCCTACTCTGATGCAAGCATCAACTGCTGATTACACGACTCGAAAAACACGAGCAGAGTCTGGGACAGGAAACAGTATTTTAGTTCTACCAGAGACAAGTGTCCATGTAACCTTTTGGCTATATGTTCATTTGAACCCGTAATTTTTGACACAAGGTATAGTTTTATATGTAAAAACCTATTCATATCTCAACAAATACTAGATCTTACTCGATAATTTTACCAGTACAAAGAGTTCTATGTTGAGAATCTTAAAAATTGATTTTATTAAATTTAAATAATGGATCCGCCTCTAACAGAAACTAGTGTCCAGAAAGACTAATTGAGTCTCCTTGGTATGTTTAACAACTAAGCAGCAAAAGTCCAATTCCTTCACCAAGCAGTTACGTGATGTATAGCACTATAGTTCTTGCTGTAGGTAATGACCAGAATAAATAAGCAAAAAATTACAGAACAAAACACGGGAAAATATTCTAGGAATTCAAAAGTAGATAGAATATTTGTGTAATTGTGTTCTCATTGAACAATAGAAAGATTTGAAATTGGAAGCCCAGGCAAATTCATTATTTTTTCCAGTGTAATTGCCCAAGTAGGATTAGCTAGTATGGCAGTAGAACCAAATCAAACAATTGTATCCAAAATATTTTAACTTTGAAAGTGCATATGAATGGATTAACATTTAAGGGTATCTTGGATCAATCAACATTTCGCTTTGAACATTAGTGCTTTGACCGACCAAACTGGCGAGGGCATCAGCTTCGCTGTTTTGTTCTCGAGGTATGTGTTATAAGGTCCATTCTTTGAACCTATGCAGTGTAATTTGTAGTTTGTCTAAATATCTTTGCATCCGTCCTTCTCTGACCTCGAAAGTTCTATTGACTTGATTTACCACAAGAAGGGAGTCGCACTTAGCTTCGATTATTTCCGCTCTTAGGCCTTTGGCTAGTTCTAAACCTGCAATCATGGCCTCATACTTTGCTTCATTGTTAGTTAACTTTACAGTCTTGATAGACTGTCGAATTGTGTTACCGGTTGGGGGCTTTAGCACGATACCAAGCCCCGATCCCTTTGCATTCGAGGCACCATCTGTGAACAGGGTCCACACTCCCGAAGGAGTCCCCGATTCGGCCAGTAGCTCTCTTTCGATCTCGGGTATTAGAGATGGTGTAAAATTGGCAATGAAATCTGCCAACACCTGAGATTTGATGGCGGTTCGGGGTCGATATTCGATATCATTCCCGCTTACTTCGATAGCCCATTTGGCCAATCGGCCAGAGAGCTCGGGCTTATGCATTATGCTTCTTAACGAGTAAGTCGTTACAACGCATATGGGATGACACTAGAAATAAGGCTTCAGTTTTTTGAAGGCACAAAGCGAGTGCCAGTTTTTCTAGGTGAGGATACCTAGTCTCAGCCTCGCCTAAGATTCTGCTAACGTAATAAATTGGAAATTACGTACCTTGCTCTTCTCGAACTAGAACTCCACTTACCGCCACCTCCGAGACCGTAAGGTAAAGGTACAGCTGTTCACCTATCTTCGGTGTATGAAGTAAGGGTGGGCTAGACAGATATCTTTTGAGCTCTTCTAAGGCGTGTTGGCATTCTGGTGTCCATGAGAAGTTGTTCTTCTTTTTGAATAGATTGAAAAATCGATGGCTTTTATCGGATGATCTTGAAATAAATCGTCCCAAAGCGACTATACGGCCTGTCAGCTTTTGTACAGCCTTCACATTATCTATGACTGTGATGTCCTCGATAGCTTTGATCTTTTCAGGGTTGATTTCTATTCCTCTATTTGAGACCATGAAACTGAGGAACTTGCCCGAGCCCACGCCAAATGCGCATTTTTCCTGGTTCAACTTCATGTTGTATTGATTCAACACGTCGAATGTTTCCTGGAAATATTTCAAATGGTCCTCTGCTCGCAGGGACTTAACTAACATATCGTCAATATAAACTTCCATCATTTTTCCTAGTTGTTTTTCAAACATACGGTTTACTAGGCGTTGGTAAGTGGCTCCTGCATTTTTTAACCCAAATGGCATCACGTTGTAACAGTATGTGCCATACTTAGTGATGAAGGATGTTTTTTCTTGATCAGCCGGGTCCATTCGTATTTGGTTATAGCCAGAGTAAGCATGGAGAAAACTAAGGGTCTTATGGCCAGCGGTGGCATCAATCATGCTATCGATGTTGGGTAAAGGGAAAGAATCTTTTGGGCATGCCTTATTTAGATCCTTATAATCTACACACATTCTTAGTTTATTCTCTTTTTTAGGGACTACTACTACGTCTGCTAACCATTCCGGGTATTTAACCTCCCGAATGGACCCTATCTTTAGAAGTTTAGTTACCTCATCCTTGATGAATGCGTGTTTGATCTCGGACTGAGGCCTCCTTTTTTGCTTGACCGGTCGGAACTTCTGATCCAGGCTCAGCTTGTGAGTTGTTATCTCCGGTGATCTACCTGTTATATCAAGGTGGGACCAAGCGAAGAAAATCTTCGTTAGTTATGAGAAATTGGATATATTTTGTCCTGAGCTCGGAGCTTAGGCCCGAGCCCAGATATACCTTTCGTTTGGGCAGGTCTTCTCGGAGCGAGACTTGCTCGAGTTCCTCAATCGCCGATTTGGTAGCATTGGACTCATCAAGAGTGACGAAAGATCTGGGGATTCTGTAATCGTCATCCTCGACATATGTTTGTTTGTCTACATTTATCGAGGATGACGTATGTGATTGCCATTTTACCTTGTTCTCGACTCTTTGTGAAGGGACTGTTGGTACTGGTATCATTTCTTCCACTGCGAACATTTCTTTCACAGCCGGTTGTTCCTCACAGACCGTTGTAATTCCATCAGGTGATGGGAATTTCAGTACTTGATGCAGCGTCGAAGGTACGGCTCTCATGTCGTGGATCCATGGTCTCCCGAATGGAGCGTTGTACCTCATATCCCCATCGATTACGCAAAACTTCGTTTCCCGAATGGTTCCGGCGGTGTTTATCAGCAACGTTATTTTCCCCTTGGTTGTTTCACATGCCATGTTGAAACCATTGATTACTCGGACTGTAGGGACAATTCGATCCGACAGGCCGAGTTGTTGTACGACCCACGATCAGATTATATTGGCCGAACTGCCTGGGTCGACCAATACAGGTTTCACTTTAATTCTGTGTATAAGCACAGATATCACTAGCGCATCATTGTGAGTTTGCATAATCCCTTCCACATCTTCCTCGCTAAAATGTAATATCCCCTCCATTGCGTAATCTCGAGTGCATTTTTCCCTGGTGATGGATATCTTGGTGCGTTTTAGCATCGGACCTTGAGGGGCATCTATTCCACCGATAATCATGTTAATCGTGTGTTGTGGCTCTTCTTGGTTTTCCTGTCTATTTCTGTTTACGAAATGATTCCTTGCTCGGTCGCTTAAGAATTCTCGAAGATGTCCGTTTTCGAGCAACCTTGCTACCCCTTCTCTCAATTTTCGGCAATCTTCTGTTCTATGTCCCTGAGTACCGTGATATTTGCATATCAGATTAGGATCCCTTTGGGCCGGATCCGATTGTAACGGTCGAGGGCACTTAACGTCTTTGATGCGACCGATAGCCGATACAAGAGTAGCCGCATCAACATTGAAATTGTATTCCGATAACCGTGGTGCTTCTTGATGACCGGTGGTTCTCTCGAAGTTGCTTTTAATTATGAGCCCTCGGTTATTCCGACTTTGATCGTTTCTCCTTTCGTGTCTCGGGGAGTTTTGCCTTGCTGTAGTGATTTTTCTATCCCTATGATATGGCCGATGTTGATCTCTATTCAGTCTCGGTTCACGATAAATCTCCCTTCGAACTCTATCATGGGTTCTGACGGGATAAATGGATCCCGAAGGGGCTCCAAGTTAATCGTCTTCGACTTTGATTTTTGATTGGTATCGGTTATGTACATCGGCCCATGTGATGGCAGGATATTCTATCAAATTTTGCTTGAGTTGCTGCGAAGCCGTCGAGCTTGGAATGTTGAGTCCTTAGGTGAAGGCCTGAACAGCCCAATCGTCGGTGACCGATGGCAAGTCCATACGCTCCATCTGAAAACGAGATACGACTTCTCTAAGCATCTCGTTATCCTTTTGTCTGACTTTGAATAGGTCCCGACTTTCGTGATTCCACTTTGATGGCGCCTGCATGTGCTTTTACAAAGGAATCTGCAAGCATAGCGAAAGAGTCAATGGAATTAGGGGGTACGTTATGATACCATGTCATGGCCCCCTTTGACAAGATTTCTCCGAACTTCTTCAAAATAACAGATTCGATCTCGTCGTCTTTTAAGTCATTCCCTTTTATAGCGCATGTGTATGCAGTCACATGCTCGTTTGGATCGGTCGTTCCATTATACTTGGGGATTTCCGGCATGCGAAACTTCTTGGGTATTGGTTTTGGAACGGCGCTCGATGGGAAAGGCTTTTGCACAAATTTTTTGGAATCCAGGTCTTTAATATCGGGGGTGCTCCTGGGATTTGATCCACCCTGGAGTTGTACGTTTCCACCTTTTTATCGTTTGCTTTGATTTGTTTCTCTCCGGATTCAACTTGTTTGGTTAATTCCTCGAGCATCCTCATAATTCCGGAGTTTGCCCCCGATTCACCTTCATTGGGCTCTCCTACAACTGGTTCATTCCTGGGAACAATTCCCCGAGAAGGGCCGAGCTCAACTTTGTTCGATATTTGGCTTCGACTTTGTAATTGAGCAGTGGCTGCCTGCTGGGCTTGCAACATATCAAAGATCATTCTGAGACTGATCCCGTCCCTTTCGTCGTTTTGGGGACCCTGTGTCGTTGATCGAGGTTCCCTACGAACGCTATTCGACGGGCCAGTAGTTTGATCTACATTGACTGCCACTTGTGAGTTAGCGTCGATCGGAACTTCATCACCGGGTGCTGTGTTGTTGTTTTCGCCTTGATGATCAAATTCATTATCGATGTACAAAGGCATATATTGTGAATGCAACATAGCTGTACTGTAACCTGGAATCAGAGATTCTTCGAAGAGCAAGTGTAAAACAATTTGCGTGACAAAAAATTGTATCAAACACTCACTATTATCCTTAACCCCACGGTGGGCGCCAAACTGTTTACCCTTGGCTTCAGATAACAATTGAATTTATACGTGGTTTTAAGGATACGTAGTTTAGTTTGATACAAATAACGAATAATATAATGAAAATTAAAGTCAGTAAATAAATGGAGAATAAATGCAAACGACAAGCCTTGGATAATCCTGGCCTTGATTGATTCCTCCAAGATGAACAGTAAATATAAACGAAATCAGATGAATAAAGTAATATGTAAAATAATGAAAGCAGACTTCTTTTCTTTGTATTGATGATTGTTTTTTTTTTTTGGTGATGTCCTAGAACAATTATATTGTCCCTTTATATAGCGTGGGGATAATCCTTTATACAAGGCAAGAATCTGTTTACAAGGTAAAATATCTCTTGATGTGCTGATTTAACGGTCTTATTGATTGATGCCGTGATTCCTGCCGAGATGCTTACTTATCACGGGATTTCCGGTCCTTTCGTCATTCAAATTTGATAACTTACCCTAGGGCATTTCCTGGAATCGAGCTCAATAGGTTCATCTCGGGTACCATGGCTTCAAATTTTGATTCAATGTAGGACAAATCGAGCTCTAGTTTATACGGTTGGTATCAATCATAATTACTGTTCGGTAAATCGAGGTCAAGATATCAAAGATCGAATAGCGAGACCGAATAACATCGAAGCAGGAATATCGAGGTATCAAAGATCGAAGGTCGAGACCGAACAACATCGAATCGGAACTTGAAGCCATGGTACCCGAGATGAACCTATTGAGCTCGATTCCGGGAAATGCCCTAGGGTAAGTTATCAAATTTGAATGACGAAAGGACCGGAAATCCCGTGATAAGTAAGCATCTCGGCGGGAATCACGACATCAATCAATAAGACCGTTAAATCAGCACATCAAGAGATATTTTACCTTGTAAACAGATTCTTGCCTTGTATAAAGGATTATCCCCACGCTATATAAAGGGACAATGTAATTGTTATAGGACATCACAAAAAAAAAAAAACACAATCATCAATACAAAGAAAAAAAGTCTGCTTTCATTATTTTATACATTACTTTATCTCATCTGATTTCGTTTATATTTACTGTTCATCTTGGAGGAATCAGTCAAGGTCAGGATTATTCAAGGCTTGTGGTTTGCATTTATTCTCTATTTATTTACTGACTTTAATTTTTATTATATTATTCGTTATTTGTATCAAATTAAATCACGTATCCTTAAAACCACGTATAAATTCAATTGTTATCCAAAGCCAAGGGTAAATGGTTAGAAAAATCTTTCAACCTCAACTCACCCATAGAAGGGCAATTGTTGATGAGCATGTAGAAAGTTATGGGAGAGATCTGAACGCGATTAAAATATATCTCTTTTAATAGAGGCAACTCCTTAATATCACCATACTTTTCCTCGTCAAGGGTGCAACGGTCTAAATGCAGAACGGTTAATAATTTTGACTCTAAAATAGCTGGGGACAATTTGAAGAAAGCGCTGCAAAACAAATAGAATTTCGTGAAATTGTTGTCCCCACCAAGCTTGATAACATGGCGGAGGCGAGAGCAGTTTCCACAGTTCTTTCCATAGCAATTTCCACAGTATATATTTGTAGAATGTGTTTTCATAAATTTGCCGTCGTTGAATGAAGTCATCATGTGACGCCATTTTTTGGATATAAATATATCTATATTTATATTTATTATAAAAATACGAATATTACACGCTAAATGTTAAACAACAAAAATATTTTTAATATATTGATCGACTATTTTAACCTTAAGAAATTAAATTAAGCTTCATCGCATCTGGGATAAAGTAGTAACAATCGCTAATTGAATTCCTGATATTTATGGTCTTTGAAGGCAAGTATGATTCAATTTGCATGGGATTCTAATACCAATCAAGTGTCCTACCTATTAGCGAAGACACACAAATCCCACGCCATTAAACCACTATATAAAGTGACATGAATTACATGCCTCTAGTAGTTTTACAAGGTGCGAGCTGCAACGATCTCTCCCCCAATTTGTACGAGACCAAGAGGTAGTTTATGTAGTGTTATAACTAAACTTCATATTTGTTATGTCCTGTTATCTAAAACTTTATTTCTTTCCATTGATGCTGATAACTATACACACCGGTGGGATTTTACTGGATTGTTGTTATTGTTGTTGATGCTGCTAATCATAGCCCCTTGTCACTTTATTATTATTTTTATTTAAGTAATTTTTGTTACAGTATTTGGGACTTGAAGAACTTCTTCAATTGTTCACGGCCATAACTTCAACAATAAACACGTCCTATAGCAATGGAAAAATCAATCTCTAAATAAATAAACTTCCAAAGTTACTATTCATTTGTTAATTACATTACCAAATTTTGTCTTCATAGAAGCAGTAATATTTAATAAATTCACGTAATTAAACTATTTTCGCAGAGTACTAGAATAAAAAATTACTATAATCACAAAATGGAATGAAGGGTCAAAATAATACATTGACCTCTTTATAATGTAGTCTAAACTCTAAAGTAATAGACAGAAAGAAAAACTTAAAATTACTTCGGATGAAAATATCAAGCTCTAGAGGGTAACGATTTTGACGGGACTCTTTCTGTAGAGTCACTATTTTTCGTTCTCTTATTTATATTTAGGAGCAAATATTTGCCTTTCTTTATTTGTTATGGTCTTAGGAATGGAACACAATTGATTCTTTCTTAATAAGGTAATTTCCTCTTTTATTTGCATTACGAATAAGAATTGTCGGAATTGAAAATATTTGATTCCTTCTTAAAAATATATTTTCCTTTTTTATTTGAGTTAGAAATTTTAGGGAAGCTTTTAAAACCTTTTTATTCAGTTTCGGTTAGGCATTTTAGGAATGTATTTTCTTACTTTAAACATAATTTAATTCCTTGAAAAATGCTACTTTATTAAAAAATATCTTCTGCGAGTTTGCCTTTAAATATCCAAGATTAATTTATCTTTTATATAATTTTGTCCTACCTGAATTTTAATATTACTTGATAATTGCATGATTTTGTCACGATCCCAAATTTTCACCTTCGAGACCGTGATGGCGCCTAACATTTTACTTGCTACGCAAGCTAACGTTAGAATACACCTTATTAAATAGTAAAGAAACCAACAATTGGAATAATATGTGAATTTAAATGAACAAACCAAAATAAATACGTTGTTTAAATACCATCTCAGAACTAAGACTCACAAGTGCACGAGCTTCTAGAATAATACAAACAAAGATATGAATAAACATAAAGATGTTTGAAAGATAATACACTTCTAAGGTAAGATAGAAGGGGACTTCAGAACTACGGACGTGGTACAATTATACCTCAAGTCTCCTCTGGGTAGCTGAATCCGAGCAAGTGTCAAGCCTAACCTCGACGATGTAGTGACAAGGTTATGACAAGACACATACGTAAATAAGCCGTGCAAGCATATACATATACGAAGCAATTTTGAACACAGTGAGGGAACATGCGAAGGGGAATGATATAAATATTTCGGCAGAAGAAGTGTCACGTATGAGCCAATTAATTCAACAAAAAAATAAGCAGCTCATAGTATGAAAATGGCATGGCACCACCCTTCGTGCTTTTACTCTCATCCTTCCCATAAAATGATAAATAAATAATATGAATGGCACGACATCACCTTTCATGCTTTAACTCTCTTTCTTGCCACGGTATGATGAATAAATAATTTGAATGGCACGGCATCACCCTTCGTGCTTTTACACTCTTCCTCACCATGACAACAATAATATAAATTCGAAAGAGTATTTTAAATGCGGGGATCTATACTTATCAATCAATTCAATACCAGAATACTAACATCACCTTCCAAAATATTCAACAATAATTTCATGAAAGATGATCAAATGAACAATAATAAACTTAAGCAGGAATATCTTAGTTAAATAGGCAATTATTCACAAAGAACAAATTCCATCCGCATGCTTTGACTCAACCACAACGCATAAATACTCATCACCTCATATATACATTGTACCCGCACATTAAATCACGTAGCAAATAGAAAAACAAGTCCTACTCCCTCAAGTCAAGGTTAACCATGACACTTACCTCGCTTTGCAACCAACTCAAGATTCCAATAAACCTTTACCTCACGAATTGGTGTCTGAATGCCTCGAATCTAGTCACAAACAATTCAATATAGTCAACACGAATTATAGAAACCAATTCTATAGAAAATACCAAAATTTTCAATTAAAATCCGAAATTCAATTTAAAAACCAATAGTGGGGCCCATGTCTCGAAACATGATAAAGTTACAAAATGTGAACGCCTATTCAACCACGAGTCCAACCATACAAATTTTACTAAATTCCGACATCAACTCGACCTTAAAATCCCCAAATCTTATTTTCAAATCTCTAGGCCCAAATCCTCGAATTTCACCTCAAACACACGTAATCTAGTCGGAATAATTGATAGTAATTAAATATTATTGACTAACAATGATCACAAGTAACATACCTCAACTTTTCCCGTGAATTCTTGCTCAAAGATCACCTCAACCCGTATTGGAAATGTCCAAAAATGAGAAAATCTCGGACCTTTTTGTTTTTGTACACTGCCCAGAGGTTCCGCTTATGCGGAGTTTTTAACCGCATCTGTAGTTCCGCTTTTGCGGTGGAGCTTTCGCTTCTGCGACTGCCTTCACTTTTGCGGACAAGGAGTCCGCTTCCGCGGACTCTTTTCTGCGATGAAGCGTCCGCTTCTACGACGAGGCTGCCCCTTCCCCTTTTTTCGCTTCTGTGGTTGCGCTTCTGCGAGGCATTGTCCGCTTCTGCGATTCTCTTTTGCGAGCTCGCACCTATGAGATAAATTCCGTAGGTGCGTTTGCACCAGAAGGCCAAAATTTCCAGCAGCTATTTAAGTCCAAATTTTGATCTGTTAACCATTCAAAAATCACCCGAGGCCCCCAGGACCTCAACCAAAAATATTAACAAGTCCTAAAATATCTTACGAACTTAGTCGAAGCCTCAAATCAAATCAAACAATGCTAAAAATATGAATCATACCCCATTCAAGCCTAATGAAACTAAGGAATTCCAACTTCTACATTCGATAACAGAACCTCTCAAATCAAGTCCGATTGATCTCAAATTTTGCACACAATTTTCAGAAAATTAACATGACGGACCTATGAAAATTTTTAGAATTGGATTCTGACCCCGATATCAATGAAAGACAATTTGTTGTCAAACTTTGAAATCTTTAAGCCTTTAAGCTTCTAGTTTTCGTCAAATTGCGATAATTCAAGCTAGAGATTTCCGAATTTGATTCCGATCATACGCCCAAGTTCCAAATCACGATACTGACCCGCCGATACCGTCGAAACATCGATCCGGGTCTGTTTGCTAAAAATGTTGACCGAAGACAACTCAATTGAGTTTTAAAGCATTATTTCTCATTTTTATCAATTTTTCACATAATAGCTTTCCGGAGAAATATACGGACTGCACATTCAAGTCGAGGAATACTAAATGGTGCTATTCGAGTTCTCAGATCACATAAACGAATATTAAATTTAAAGATGACCTTTCTAGTCATCACATTCTCCACCTCTAAAACAAACGTTCGTCCTCGAACGAAATTAGGAAAAGTACCTGGGCTGGTGAAAAGGTGTGGATATCTACTTCGCTTGTCCGACTCGGACTCCTAAGCAGATGCTTCAAGGGTGACCTCTCCATTACGCTCGAACTGATGGATAATTCTTATACCTCAACTGTCGGACCTGCCGAGCTAGAATAGCTACCGGCTCCTCCTGGTAAGTCAAATCCTTCTCCAATTGGAATGAGTTGAAATCTAACACATGAGACGGATTACCATGATATTTCCGGAGCATAGACACAAGAAATACCGAATAAACTGCGGACGAACTAGGTGGTAGTGCAAGCCTGTAGGCTACTTCACCCACCATTTCAAGAATTTCAAAGGGTCCGATATACCTAGGGCTTAACTTGCTCTTCTTTCTGAACCCTTCATAGGTGAAACCCGGAGTAATACTCTTTCTCAAACCATGAATGCAACATCACGAACTTTATGGTTGCGTAACTCTTTTTCCTAGCTGGGTTGTGCAAAGTCGATCCTAAATAATCTTGACCTTATCCAAGGCATCCTGTACCAAATCGAACGACATCGCCTCCTGTATAATGCTACATATGGATCCATCTGAATGCTCGATTGGTAGTTGTTATTATAGGCAAACTCCGCAAGTGGCAAGAGCTGGTCCCAAGAACCTTCAAAGTCTATAACACAAGCGCGAAGCATATCTTCCAATATCTTAATAGTGCACTCGGACTGTTTGTCTGTCTAAGGATGAAATGTTGTATTCAACTCAACCCGCGTGCCTAACTCACACTGTACAACCCTCCAGAAGTGCGAGGTGAACTGCGTACCTCGATCAGAAATGATAGACATAGGCACACCGTGAAGTCGGACAATCTCGCGGATGTAAATCTCCGCTAACCGCTCTGAAGAATAGGTAACTGCTACTAGAATGAAATGTGTTGACTTGGTCAACCTGTCCACAATGACCCATACTGCGTCGAACTTTCTCTGAGTCCGTGGGAGCCCAACAACAAAATCCATAGTGATACGCTCCTACTTCCACTCAGGAATTTCTAACTTCTAAAGCAAACCACCAGGTCTCTAATGCTCGTACTTGACTTGCTGACAATTTAGACACCGAGCTACATATGCAACTATATCCTTGTTTATTCTCCTCCACAAATAATGTTGCTACAAATCTTGATACATTTTGGCAGTACGTGGATTAATAGAGTACCGGAAAGTGTAGGCCTCCTCCAGAATTAATTCACGAAGCCCATCCATATTAGGCACACAAATACGACCCTGCATTCGCAGAACTCCATCCTCCCTACAGCAACCTGCTTGGCACCACCGTGCCGCACCGTGTCCCTAAGGACAAGAAAATAAGGATCATCATACTGTCGCTCTCTGATACATTCATACAGGGAAGACAGAGCGACTGTGAAAGCTAGAACCTGACTGGAGTCCGAGACATCTAACCTCATGAACTGATTAGCCAAAATCAGAACATCTGCAGCTAAGGGCCTCTCACCAATCGGAATATACACAAGGCTACCCATACTTATAGCCTTTCTACTCAAAGCATCAGCATATTGGCCTTTCCAAGATTATACAAAATGGTGATATCATAGTCTTTCAACAGCTCCAACCATCTTCGCTGCCTCAAATTGAGATCTTTTTGTCTGAACAGATACTGTAGACTACAATGATCAGTGAATACCTCACACGAGACATCGTAAAGGTAGTGCCTCCAAATCATTAGTGCATGAACAATGGCTGCCAATTCTAAGTCATGAATAGGGTAATTCTTTTCATGAACCTTCAACTGGCTCGACGCATATGCAATCACTCTACCATCTTGCATTAATACTGCACCAAGCCCTATGCGAGATGCATCACAATACACCGAATAAGATCTTGAACCAGTGGGCAATACCAATACTCGCGCCGTAGCCAAAGCATTCTTGAGCTTTTGAAAGCTCAACTCACATTCGTCTGACCATCTGAATGGGGCACCTTTCTGGGTCAATTTGGTCAATGGACATGCGATAGATGAAAACCCCTCCACAAACCGGCGATAATAACCTGCCAAACCTAGGAAACTCTGGATCTATGTAACTGAAGTAGGTCTAGGCCAATTTTGAACTGCCTCAATCTTCTTAGAATCCACTTTTATGCCTTCTGTCGATACAACTTGCACCAAAGAGGCAACTGAGTCTAACCAAAATTCGCATTTTGAAAATTTGGCATATAACTAATTATTCTTCTAAGTCTGAAGCACAATCCGAAGATGCGGCTCGCGCTCCTCTTGACTGCTGGAGTAAATCAAGATATCATCAATGAATACAACCACAAAAGAATCCAAATAGGGCTTGAATACCCGGTTCATCAAATCCATAAATGTTGTTGGGGCATTTTTCAGTCCAAAAGATATCACTTGGAATTCGTAATGCCCATACCGAGTCCAAAAAGCTGTCTTAGGGGCATCAAATGCCCTAATCTTCAACTGATGGTAACCAGACCTCAAATCGATCTTTGAAAATACCTTGGCACCCTGAAGATGATCGAATAGTTAATCAATTCTTGGAAACGGATACTTGTTCTTGATAGTGACCTTGTTCAACTGGTGATAATCTATACACATTCTCATTGACCCATTTTTCTTCTTCACGAATAACACGGGCGTACCCCAGGGCGAGGCACTAGAATCCACCATATCAAGAAGTAGAAGATCCACACTAGTCTCAACACTCCACAATAGTAACCACACACGAAAGATAGACATGATCTACCACAACAGAATCTCCCACCGATGTGGACACACACACAGAAGCACTCAAAGAATCACGAGGCATAACCAGATATGAAGCATAATAAGAGGACACATAGGAATAAGTAGATACTGGATCAAATAGAACTGAAGAATCTCTATGCCAAACGGGAACAATACCTGTGATCACAGCATTGGATGATTCGGCCTCAGGCCTAGCTGGAAAAGCATAAAATCGGGGTGACACCCCACCACTTGGAGCCACATCACTGGGACAGCCTCTAACTGGCTGGCCTCCACCTCTAACGGCCTGACCTCCACATCTAATTATTTGACCTCCACCTTTAGCTTCCTGACCCCTACCTCTAGCTAGCTGAGCGGGCGGTGAAGCAATCGGTGCCAGAACCATGGCACGAGAACCCTACTGTTGTGAGCTGCCTGGTGCCTAAGGACAAAATCTAGCAATGTACCTCGGATCACCACAAGTATAACAGGACCTCGGCTACTGTGACTGTTGACCCTGTCGACCTGAGTAACCACCCTGAAAACTCTAGAGCGGA
Source organism: Nicotiana obtusifolia (assembly GCA_002018475.1). Classification (NCBI taxonomy): domain Eukaryota; kingdom Viridiplantae; phylum Streptophyta; class Magnoliopsida; order Solanales; family Solanaceae; genus Nicotiana; species Nicotiana obtusifolia. The sequence goes on along the minus strand of MCJB01008246.1, from coordinate 190,753 downwards.
GGTGCACTAATAGGAGCTGGTGGTGCACTGTAGGCTAGCTGGTCATAATGAGACATATGAGGGTCGCGACCACCTGAAGCACTAGGGAGTACCTGGAGCACTGAATGAAACGGCATGGGAGGATGACCTTTACCAAAATTACCCCTGCCTCCAGACGAGGCACCACTGAACCCACCGAACTGACGAGGCCTCTTATCAGACCCCTACCTTCTCTACTGTGCAAGAACCACCCCGATCCTCTTAGAAATATTAGCAGCTGCCTGAAAGGAAATCTCACTTTTGATTTCCTTGGCCATTTGAAGCCTGATAGGGTGAGTGAGTCCATAAATAAACCTCCTCACCCTCCTTACCTCAGTAGGAAATAAAAGGAGAGCATGACGGGCTAGATCCAAAAACGGGTCTCGTACTGAGTAATAGTCATACTGCCCTGTTGGAGACACTCAAACTACCTGCGGTAATCCTCTCTCAATGTGATAAAGAGGAACTTCTCTAGAAATAGTTGTGAGAACTGGTCCCATGTAAGTGCAGGCGTCCCAGCTAGTCTGGTCAACATAAAATCTCTTCACCACCTCTTGGCGGAACCCGTCATCTGAAATACAGCAAAATCGACCCCATTGGTCTAACCTATACCCGTGTTCCGCAACACCTCATGGCAGCGGTCGAGATAATCCTGTGGGTCCTCAGAAGCTGCACCACTGAAGTGAACTGGAAAGAGCTTGGTAAACTTGTCCAACCTTAATAAAGCCTTAGAACACATGGCAAGCCTATCACTGGCCTGTGCCGCAACCACAGGCTAAATTACCCCAACTGGAAGGGCTGTTGGAGCTTGATTCCGGGGAGCCATCTGCTCCATAGCAGGAGTAATGGTAGTCTGTTGGAGCTTGAATGTATTATATTATCCAAACCTATTTAGAAAAAAGAGAGCATATATTATTATAAAAGCATAAATATAATATTAATATACCAAAGTAGCCCTAAAATATTAAACGGAAGAACTCATAGGGAAATGACATAACTGCTATAACCTAGTTTTTGGACTAAAATACCTTTTATGCTAATTTTAATTTTTAAGATTTTAAAATTAATAAAATTTGTATTAGATTCTTATTAAAAATATGTATGAAGGTTTAATAAAATCAATTTCATAAGAAACCTCTGTATTGGCAATACATTACCACTCCATAATGTCCAATACCAAGAAAAATAAAAGTAATATTAAATGGACTGCATAAAAAGTTGAAATTGAGGGGAAAAAAAATACCCCAACGATAATACATTTTATATTATATTTGACCTATTTTCCTATTCAAATAATATTTATTTATATTAATTTTTCGTGTAATATTAAAAAATACTCAATTATTAAACAACAACTAAGAAAATATTTAAGAATATAAATGTGTGAGGAAGAGAAAAAAAAATGGTTGGTAAAGAGTCAATACCACTAATGATTCTACAAACATAAAGATCTAAAAGTGAAATGTCATATCAATCCTTTACTCTTTGAAAATAAAATTTATGGTGGATAAAATTATAATTAAGATTAAATATTCAAAACAAGAGATGAACTGATATTAAGATCAGAATCAACATAGAATAAATTATTTTTATTTTAAAACCAAATGTTTTAATTAATTATTTAGCAAGAGAATACAATTCAATTGTTTTTTAAATTCATCATATGAGTAAAATTCTTATTCAAGTTAAAAAAAAAAAATCTTAGGGTACATAAATTTATTCCATAAAAAGAGCATTAGAATACAAAATAAAAATGTTAGTATATTACTAAGAATCAAAATACACAATCAAGTGTCAAAAGAAGCACAATCAAAGCTAAATCCTAAAAAAGAACAAGCCTTCAAGACTATATTATAAAGAATCGACTGTGCTATAACAGCATTATTCTTTATAGATGCCTCAGGTGGAATCGAAATAATATTTCGATGTCATGCAGTACTTGCAAATATCATCTCAAGAGGCATGACACTGTAAGCAATAATAGCAAGTGGTGTGCCAACAACAATTTCATCATGACCCAAAATCTACTATAGGTTGTGATAGCGCCTAACATCGCCGTCAAACAAGCCAATGGTGATTGATCGACTTGTTTACCCATTTTATTACTTTGAAATCATAATTTCTATTAATTAAATAGCATAAAATATAATTTACTGGGTAAATGATAATATTTAGATGAACTACAATAATGAACAATCTGTAGAAACCCCCAAAATCCGGTGTCACAAGTGCATGAGCATTAACTAGAAAATATAATAAAATACAACATCTGTCTGGAATACAAGTTAGAAAGGAGAATATAAATAACTCTGATGGAGACTCTGTATGTTGCAGATCGTAACATGGAATGCAGCTCATCGTAAAGTCCCTGCAAATGCCGCGCCTCTGCGCCAAGAGGACCACCAGAAACATATATGTACCTGCACAATAAGCGTAGCTAGTGTAGCATGAGTACGTAAATCAACGCATACCTAGTAAGTATCTAGCCTAACCACAGAGAAGCAGTGATGAGGGGTCAATATCGATACTTACTAGTGGCCCAATAAGACAGATATATCAGAAGTAAACAGATGTGAGGCACAGTAAATACACGGAATAACAAGTATAATACATGGTACAATCCTCCTCTCAACAACAAACTCGAGCTATCAATGAGTAGTTACCTCCTCAACCGGAGTATATATATAACGGGCCTCACCAGATAGGTCGTCGTAGTTCAAATCAGGAAAAACTCACAGATAAACTGGCTTTTTCTCAAATATTACACACTATTCCAAAAGAGTATTTTATAGAAATGCCAAGGCGTACGGCCCGATCCTGTCATAATGTGTGCACTACCGAGGGTCGAATGACACGAACCATAGATACATCTATTATATTCTCGAGGAACGGCCCGCTCCCATAAGAGTGTGGTACATAATCTGGCCGAGGCGAACGACCCGATACCATCATAATGTGCGCACTACCGAGGGTCAAACGGCAGAAACTATAGATGTATATATTATACTGCCGAGGAGAACAACCCAATCCCATTAGAATAAGAAACTTTAACGGGTCCTTGACCCCACTCTTGAATGGATGTGTGAGTTATAAATTTTAAGAGAAACCTTTCGATGAAAACGCATAACACGGGAGAAATTCGTAAGAGGAGTACAATTTTTCCGCAGCTAATCATGAAGCATACGAATCTCTACAATAGCAAGTCTATCACTCTACACAAGTCCAGCCTCAAGTTGTAACGTAAAATATAGGAATTCAATAGGCAAGAGACAACTCAAATAGTACAGTTATAGCATAGCGGGAACCTAAGTCTACCCCGACATAACATGAATCTAACTACGTATGGACTCTTGTCACCTGGTGCGTACGTATCTCCCGCAACTAGTAGCACATAACAAATATATCACCTAGAGGTAGTTTTCCCCTCACAAAGTTAGACAGGAGACTTACCTCGCTCTAAAGTTCCATAACCAGCTCCAACGCCACTCAAATACCTCAAACCGATGCCTGTCTCTCCAAAACTAGTCAAATAAATGTGCAAATCCATAAATATATACTCTGTTACCCATAATTAATCAATTTATAACAATTTTCAACTACACTCGAAAAGTCTATAAAGTCAATCTTCGGGCCCACGTGCTTGGATTTCGAAAATTTTCAAAGATAATCATTACCCATAATATTACGAACTCAAATAAATAATTTATTCCTAATTCCATGTCCAACTTCGTGGTCAAAATATAAAAATATCATTTCTAGGTTTTTTTCAAAAAATCCCATAATTTCTACTAATTTTCATGTTTAAATCTATATATAAGCCTTGTATTTAACTTACAAGGTGTAGAAATCACTTACCTAAAGTTTGATGATGAAAATGACACTCTAAAATCGCCCAAAGTCGGCTCCCATGGAAGGAATGAGGTAATAATGAGCCAAACCCCCGAAATATAACTTCTGCCCAGGTGTTTACCCTTTGAGGTTGTGGAAAATGCTTTGCGATCGCGAAGCACAACTTTTCTCAGCTCAAAATTGCCCTTCGCGATCGCGGAAAACCAATCGCGATTGCGAAGAACAAGCAACCCAACTCCTCTAGACTGCCTCTAGTATAATAGTCATATCATTTCATACAAACCTCCAAATGACAAGTGGTGTGCCTTTCTGAAAACTAGACACCAAGGGCTACAACTTTCATTTCTGGATCTTCTCCAAATTCCTTATAGATTGCAAAATATAAGCTTCAAAAATAAGCTCTATGCAGCAGAAATTTCTTCTTCGCGAACGCGACCCTTTCCTTGCGAACGTGAAAATGGGTGCACTAGACCTAAGAAAACAGCATCTCAACATGGCGTAATGAACCGTAGAACCTTCGAAACACACCCGAGGCCCCACGGACCCCGTCCAATCATACAAACATGTCCCAATACATGACACGAACCTGCTCGAGGCCTCAAATCACACCAAACAGCATCAGAACTACGAATCGATGATCGAAATCTTTCTTTAAACTTTCAAACTTTCAAACTTCGACGAACGCGTCCAGTTCATACTTAAACATTCCTGAATGATGTCAAACTTTATGCAAGAGTCATAAATCATGATACAAACCTATTCCAAGGCTCGGAACCCCAAACGGTCATTGATGACACCAAAGTCCACCTCAAACCAAACTTAGGAAATTCTAAAACCTTCAAAACGCCAACTTTCCATAATAAACATCGAAATGCTCCCGGGCGACCCGATACTCAACCCGAACATACGCCCAAGTTCGAAATCATCATACGAACCTATTGGAACCTTCTAATCCCAATTCCGAGGTTGTTTACTCAAAAGTCAAACCTTAGTCAACCCTTCCAACTTAAAGCTTTCGAATTTTGAATTTTCCTTCCGAATCAACTCCGAACTTCCTGAATTTCAATTCTGACCACACGTACAAGTTATAATGCCTGAATTGGAGCTACTCAAGGCTATCAAACCGCCAAACGACGTGCCAGAGCTCAAAATGACCAGTCGGGTCGTTACATTCTCCCTCGCTTAAACAAAAGTTCATCCTCGAACGTGCCAAGAACTGTTCCAGAGTTGTCCAAAATCACTGTTTAACATCTCGTGCACCTACCCGTGCCACCACAACCCAGTTGAACATATTAACTCGAGCCAAACTGAAGATTCTCCCTTTTATTTAGTCAATAAGCCTTAGAACCAAATTCCAACCTCTGAATTCTTTTAGAAAATCTGATTCTAACATACGAATACCGTATCAATCACTACACACTACACCAAAACATGATCATACACCTTTCTGAATTCATACCATGCACCGCTTGGTTCACATACCCATAATAACATCCTCCAACCACATTAGCTGCAATTTCACGAATTTGACGCCCGCAATACGCCTCATAACACATGTGAGCCCTGTTCCAACTCTCGCAATATCTCTACGAGAAAGAGATGTGTAGAAACTCATAACCACCTGCCAAAACAATAAATCATAAGGTCTCTTCACCTGACAAGCACCATTACCTCATTTTGGACTAAATAACGATATATGCTCTTTAATATACCCTACATAACTCTGATCACACTGATCCCAGGCCCAATTACCTCGTCTCACCTAGTACAAGCTGCTCAGGTAATAAGCCATCTCAAACACTGCCAAAATCTCATATGACGCCAACAATGCGCTAACAAGCTACAAACTCGAATGCAATACATAAGAAAAAACGAACTCTAAAAAGGAACTATCCAGCCGCATAACGAATAAGACGGTCAAATAGGCGCTATGAACCCATCTATGAGAATGAGAAACAAAATACACAAGAGTAGATATAGGTAACCGTATTCAACATCTCACTGTTGCGGCGTGCAACCCGATCCACACATGATATCGTTGTGGCATGCAACCCGATCCAAACATGATACTGTTGCGGTGTGCAACCCAATCCAAACAACGTACCCGTAGCAGCGTGCCACCCTATCCACACATAACAATAGATAAGGAAATGCCCATCAAGCCATAATGATATACCTATGAAATAACGAATATCGACCACGAGCACGCCAAGTGCGAAAATACCAACTTGGGGAGACGAATAGCGCCATACACTGCAAAACCCAAGCATGGCTAAGGTGCAATAAATGACCTGCATCTCGAGAGCCATCCTGCTCATTTAATACCACAAGCTACACGGGACCACAACACATGTGCGAATAATCAAGCCATCTCAATCCGGAATAACTCCCACAGTTCACAACCAAAGGAATAGAGTGCCTTCCAAGCATAACCTCTCATATTAACGATATTACCAAAAATCCCTGTACTTGGTTTCAATCTTTAACAATCGAGTGACTAACATGTCACACTTATACAAATCTCCCCCTGGGGTACTTTCCACGACCTTTCGCACCAAGTAGCAAAGTCTGCACCTCCAAACCACCAACTGCACTAATTCTGTAAAACAAATCAAGAATCGGCAAATCAATACACAAAGCCTCTTACACTGAATGCCGCTCTCAAGTGACACTAAAGAAAATGCCAGCTTACTCTGAACATCTAAATTCTCCCCTGCTCATCCGAGCTCGTGACATTCTTGTCAACATCGAACCACAACCTTAATCCTTAGCTCCCAATTCTCATGCCGCTCACTGCACCTATCATGCCACTACGAGAGTACAAGAATTCATCATAAGCACTTCATTAGCTAGAACCCTTTCACTTAACTCATTTCAGAAGAACCATTGCAATACGCAGTTGAATTCCTATAACCGCAGAAAATACAAATCTCAAGTTGTGGTCTAAACCGTCACAACTCTTCCGAGATCCATTTACACATAACAAGGCCATTAGAATCAAATACCTCCCAAATCAATCAAATTACGGTGGCTGTTAAGTCCCCACGTACCGCCAAAAATCACCCGTATAACTAACACGCTGAAGGAACTGATCAGTGCCACAATCATGCTGGTTCAAACCATTACTATCCGACCCAACTTCTTCCAATTTACTCTTGACTTGCCTTAGAAATAATATTAGCTCCATTCAAAAACATAACAAACTCAATTAACACTCTTCCCGAGTGACCTGAATCATGAGACCACATCAACTCGATACCCATGAATCGTCTCATACCCTTCTCAAGCGCACAATAGCATTCTGCAAGACCTTCCACAAATCCAAAGCTATTTCTCCCATTCCTACAATATTACCCTGTAGACCTGATGATAACATAGAAAATTCCCCGAGTATTCTTTACACTCTGCTACAAGATCCTGGTCTTCAGTCACCTAACGAATCCAGAAATCCTTAAACACCGCGCTTACATTCTTGAACCCATTAGAACCGCTGTGGAGAGTCACCCATTCCGACTTGGTCTTGAATATATAACCCAACTCTAGTGCGCCGATAGCACATGAACACTTCCAAAGAAGCAACCAGCTGAATTTCTTTCCTTACATCACATCCACAAGAAGCATAAACTCTGTGTCTTCGCAAAACTCCACATGAATCTATAAGGCGAAGTATAGAACACATTCATCAAGTTCTTCGCTCAAATTTCCCCTGATGTTTTATTTTCTTAGTCCCAATGCAGCTATAACTAGAAATCGCACAAGCAGACAACCACGCGATCCAATCGTAGACGGTGGGCTCCCCCACTTAGCTTTAAGCTACCATCACGTAATGTAGAACCCACAAATATTCCTCGCACCGCCAACCTGTCAAATTTCTCGTAGTCTCTTGCTAAACGTTTCATGAATATTCTGAATTATTAGCCACAATCGCGTATTCGACCTTCAGCCGAGTAGTAAGTAGAACTCTTCGCAGAAACTTTATCAAAATCATGCAACCGCTAACCTGCTCACAGGAGATAACCCACCTGTGGTATTCTATGCCGACATCTTCCAACGACGCTGCACCGGGTAAAACTACCACGAGTTTAATAAACCCTCCTAAGCCCATGCTCGTCCACCATCTGTACAGGTCTGTTCCTTCCCCATTGACATCAACTGAAAGTCCAAAAATACTTTCCAAACTCAAAGTCATGTTGCATTCAAAACGATAATCGAATCTTCACACCCCTCTTCATTTCAAGCAAACTCGTTCCTGCCATATTCATTCTTTCTCCTAACAGTAACCACCACTCCAATTATAATCCGCGGACCTAGTCACTTTCCACCATGACTCCAAATCGCTCTAATCTTCCTCCTGGTATGTGGCTATCCTACCACAGAATCCATATGCTACTCTGCCACTCCCACTTTGGTCAAACCATCTCCTTTAAGCAACTTCTCGACCTCTGATTTTCATACTTGGCCTGCTAGTAATCCAACCACCGCGAGACACCTCCGGCCATGTCCTTCCTCATACTCAGTTGTCCAAATGATGCCTCAAATCAAATCCATACTTGCAGCACCGAGACTAATGAATTGCACCAACTCTAAACCTCCTAGAAGATCATCTTTCTCGAGCCATCATTATTAGAAACACAAATTCCTGAAACTACTATACTCTGCTATTTTTGACAATCGCTTCTTAGGCACCACTTCCCAACAGCCTGCACCGAAGGCAAATCGAAGAAGACCATAAAGCCGGCGAACCTTAATGCGTTCCAACAAGGACGACGATACCACATCACAAATGAGAATTCCACCACTCTCGAAAATACCAAGTCTCGTCACTTCATCAACCAAGGCTTGAACATCCATAGTCTGATTGCCTTTTCTCTGCTGGAATTAAATGCTGAACCTCTAAACCATGCACTGAGAAATCCTCCTTTCGAGTCATTCACTACCTCGACACATAAAAAAGCACCCTATCATTACACCAACACTGTGCGATAACAATGCATGAACATCATAATAATCTATGCATAGTCATGAAACCATAGTAAATACAGATACTGGGCTAAAATGACTGAACACCCTTCCGCAAGGCGACGATAGTAGCCTGGCTGAATACGCAGGGAGAAACATCCTACACCACGTCTGCAGTACCACTACAACTCCTCCATGCCCAATTGATAACAAGCGCTCCACATCGCACAAGATTGAGTAGGAAAGAAATAAAGGCATAAGCCTCAAAGGAATCAAATCACGCGATGAGGAATCAAGAAGGGAAGTGCTCCTAACAGCCTTGTAACCTCTCGAAGATAAGTACAGACGTCTCCGTATCGATCCGCAAGACTCTACTAGACTTGCTCATTACTCGTGAGACCCAAGTGAACCTAATGCTCTGATACCAAGCTGTCACGACCCGAAATCCACTGTAGGTTGTGATGGCGCCTAACACCACCGTCAGGCCAGCCAAAGGTGATTGATCGACTTGTTTACTCATTTTATTACCTTGAACTCATAATTTCTATTAATTAAATAGTATAAAATATAATTTACAGGGCAAATGATAATATTTACACGAACTACAATAATGAACAACCCGTCGGAACCCCCAAAACCTGGTGTCACAAGTGCATGAGCATTAACTAGGAAATATAATAAAGTACAACATCTGTCTGGAATACAAGTTAGATAGGAGAATATAAATAACTCTGATGGAGACTCTGTATGCTACGGATCGTAACATGAAATGCAGCTCACCATAAAGTCCCCGCAAATGTCGCGCCTCTGCGCCCAGAGGACCACCAGAAACATATATATACCTGCACAATAAGTGCAGCAAGTGTAGCATGAGTACGTAAATCAACGCGTACCCAGTAAGTATCTAGCTTAACCATAGAGAAGTAGTGATGAGGGGTCGACATCGCAACTTACTAGTGGCCCAATAAGACAGATACATCAGAAGTAAACAGATGTAAGGCAGAGTAAATACATGGAATAACAAGTATAATGCGTGGTACAATCCTCCTCTCAACAATAAACTCGAGCTATCAATGAGCAGTTACCTCCTCAACCGGAGTATATATATAACGGGCCTCAACAGATAAGTCGTCACAGTTCAAATTATGAAAAACTCAGATATACACTGACTTTTTGTCAAATATTATGCACGATTCCAAAAGAATATTTTATAGAAATGCTAAGGAATACGGCCCGATCCCGTCATAATATACGCACTGCCGAGGGTGAAATGGCACGAACCATAGATACATATATTATATTGCCGAGGCGAACAGCCCGCTCCCATGAGAGAGTGATACATAATCTTGGCGAGGCGAACGGTCCAATCCCGTCATAATATGTGCATTGCCGAGGGTCGAATGACATGAACCATTGATGTATCTATTATACTGCCGAGGCGATCGGCCCGATCCCTTAGAATTAAAAGCTTTAACGGGTCCTTGACCCCACTCTTGAATGGACGTGTGAGTTATAAATTTTAAGGGAAACCTTTTGATAAAAACGCATAACATAGGAGAAATTTGTAAGAGGACAATTATTTCGCGGCTAATCATGAAGCCGTAGAATCTCTACAATTGCAAGTCTTTACTCTACAGGAGTCTAGTCTCGAGTCGTGACGTATAATAAAGGAATTTAATAGGTATAGACAACTCAAATAGTACAGTTATTGCATGGCGGGAACCTAAGTCTACTCAGACATAACATGAATCTAACTACGTATGGACTCTCGTCACCTCATGCGTACGTAGTCCCCACAACAAGTAGCATATAACAAATATATTACCTAGGAGTAGTTCCCCCTTCACAGAGTTAGACATGAGACTTACCTCGCTCCGAAGTTCCATAACCCGCTCCAACGGCAGTCAAACACCTCAAACCAATGCTCGTCTCTCTAAAACTAGTCAAATAAATGTGCATCCATAAAAATATACTCTATTACCCATAATTAATCAATTTATAACAATTCCCAACTCCACTCAAAAAGTCAATAAAGTCAACCTTCGAGCCCACGTGCCTGGATTTCGAAAATTTTCGAAGATAATCATTACACACAACATTACGAACTCAAATATATATTTATTCCTAATTCCATGTCCAATTTCATGGTCAAAAATCTAAAAATACCATTTTGAGGTTTTCTTCCAAAAATCCCACAATTTCTAATAATTTTCATGTTTAAATACATATGTAAGCCTTGTATTTAACTCACAAGGTGTAGAAATCACTTACCTAAAGTTTGATGATGAAAATGACACTCCAAAATTGCCCCAAAGTCGGCTCCCATGGAAGGAATGAGGTAAAAATGAGTCAAACACCCAAAATATAGCTTCTGCCCAGGTGTTTACCTTTCGCGATCGCGGAAAATGCTTTGCGATAGCGAAGCACAACTTTTCTCAGCTCAAAATTGTCCTTCGCGATTGCGGAAAACCAATCGCGATCGCGAAGAACAAGCAGCCCAACTCCTCCAAATAGCCTCTAGTATAATGGTCATACCATTTTGTACAAAACTCCAAATAACAAATGGGCTACAACTTTCATTTTTGGATCATCTCCAAATTCCTTAGAGATTACAAGATATAAGCTTCCAAAGTCAGCCCTATGCAGTAGAAATTTCTTCTTCGAGAACGCGAATTTGTCTTCGCGAACGCGATTCACAAACTCCTTTCTCCCATTTTGCTCTTCGTGAACGGGACCCTTTCCTTGTGAAGAGTGCACCAGACCTCAGAAAACAACATCTCAACATGGCCTAATGACCCGTAGACCCTCGGAAACACACCCGAGGTCCTGGGGACCTTGTCCAATCACACCAACAAATCCCAATACATGACATAAACCTGCTCGAGACCTCAAATTACACCAAACAACATCAAAACTACGAATCGACGATCGAAATCTTTCTTTAAACTTTCAATCTTCGACGAACACGTCTGGTTCATACTTAAACATTGCTGAACGATGCCCAACTTTATGCACAAGTCACACGATACGAACCTATTCCAAGGCTCAGAACCCCAAACGGACATCGATAACACCAAAGTCCACCTCAAACCAAACTTAGGAAATTCTAAAACCTTTAAAATGCCAAATTTCCATAATAAGCGTCAAAATGCTCCCGGGCGACCCGATACTCAACCCGAACATACGCCCAAGTCCGAAATCATCATACGAACCTATTGGAACCTACAAATCCCGATTCCTAGGTCGTTTACTCAAAAGTCAAACCTTAGTTAACTCTTCCAACTAAAAGCTTTCGAATTTAGAAGTTGTCATCCGTATCAACTTCGAACTTCCCGAAATTCAATGCCGATCACACGTACAAGTCATAATACCTGAAGTAAAGCTACTCAAGGCAATCAAACCGCCGAACAATGCGCTAGAGCTCAAAACGACCAGTCGGGTCCTTACAAATTTTATTGTGAGTTCACCCACTTTAGATTTGATATACCTCTTCAAACAACTTAAATAACCATAATATATATCAAAGTAGAGCAATGGTGCTAAATTATAAGGAAAGTAGAATTGATAATATGGGATGAAGCACTTATGGCTAAGTGTCAAACAATCAAAATAATTGCCCGAGTTCTAGAGATATATTGGATATTAATGAACTGTTTGGTGAAAAGTTAATGGTTTGGGGGGTAATTTATGTCAAGTACTACCAGTAGTTTCAAAATCGACAAAAGCAGAGACTGTAAAAGCTTGCTTGGCAAAGTTATACACCTGGCCTCAAATGAAAAAGATTCAAGTAACAAGAAATATAATAGAAGAACAGATCTAGTATTCAATTTCTTCTTGCTTCGTGTCGGAAACGAAGAAGACCATCCAATAAAGATGATTTGGGTCTTTCTGAATACTTGGTTGTCAATTCCAATGCTAATAGTGGTGCATTTAATAAGAGAAATATTTATATCATTAGATTAAAACGCAATTTGTGCAAATCGCATGATAGAATTAAAAAGATATCTTAGCTAGCAGAAATGAATATGTTGATCAACTAAAAAGGTTGATTGCAAAATTCTATAGTTAAACAAAATATTTTTCTATTTTGACTCAGCAGAAAATGATACCAATAATTACTACCAAGAAGAATACTTAAATACTTAATACCAAATGGTCTTCTACTATACATGTTTGTTATCAAGTTTATTATCTCTTACGTATGTTAGTGTCACTGTATATATAATAGACTAAGTTAAAATTGATCTTCCATTGTATATAGGTTGATTTTGAAGAAAAAAATGTCTGTCATGCTACTGAAAAATTTAGATACGCCGAATAACTTATGTAATAGCACCAGAGATGGTATATAGAAGTTTTGACAATAATGTCATACATGCAAATATTATGATACCGGTCAATGTGCTTCTACATATATTCTTATCACTGAATTCAATTTTCATCTTTCGAAACTAAGGAATATCCTCTTAAATTTGTGTGAAAATAATTTTTAGATGTTTATGTTTTGCAAATATAGTAAATAAAGCACAAGGACAAACATCCTAAATATTGGACTATATTTACCGCAATATGTTTTCTTGCACGAACAATTATATGTTACACAAAAAAAAAAATTATATGTTACACATTCAAGAACGATATCAAATTCACCAACAAGAATTCTGGTTAAGGCAGAGCAACCAAAGCATTAGGAGGAAACATATGCAAAAAAGTATTGGCCACAAAGAAGTGTTGGTTAAGATACCATCACATTAAATACTTTTAAACTATTACATAATTATCTAACTAACATGACAAAATTGATCATTTGTGTAAGTTTTGATGATGTCCTTTCATTTTAAATTCATTTATTATGCTAATGTAATAATATTTTTTGGTATTTAGATGATTGTTGTATTATTATGCATAAAATTTCTCTCATTAATTAAATTTTATTGTTCCTTGATATAAATAAATGTTTAAATCGTCACATGTCATTATTAACGTGTAACGCACATTGATAGATACTAGTTATTATAAAAACATGAATACAATGTCAAATGATAAAAATAACCTTAAAAATAGATTTTCCCATAAATAAAACAATTATTAATAATTCTCCTAATATTTAGGACTTTTTCTTTCTAAAGAAGGAAGCTACAATATTTAATTCATACATCACGCATACAACATGTAAAATTCAACCAATATATTTTTCTTCCAAAGCAAAAGCTGACTTACATCCAATTCAGGTCCATTGCCGAGTCCAACTCAGAACATTTTTGTATTACGGCCAACCTTTACTCCATGAAGTATTTTGTGTTTGTGTATTTGTGTATGCTATTATTTTTACGGGGAGACCGCTAAATATTTCTTACAATTGATAGACGAGGATTTTATTTTTTGTGTTGTCGACACATATTAGACTCCCAACTTTTTGAGCAGAAAAACTTCCCAAAAGACTTTGCACATGAGAAACACGAACCATTAGAATTATGCAATTCCATCAAAAAACCACAATTGAAGTAGTTGGGCAGAAAGTATACATTGTGATACAAGATAATGCATGCAACGCATCAAATTGTTTTATTGTGGCATTCTGGTATAAATATGTTTTATCGTTTTTGCACACATCTTAATGGGTCCAAACTCCATGCCAGGAAAGGGAAAAGAAGTCAGGAGAAACATCAAATTGGTTAATTTGGCGATATATAAAAAAGAATACCTCTTTTCCATTGATGAGAAGCTGAGGTGTTTCCGTTGCCTTTTTGTCTTGATGATAGCTACTAAAAGGTATACCTATATATTAGAGATCCTTTTTTCTAGTGAACTATTACAAATGCACCATAAAGCAGAAGAAACAGTTGAGAAAAATATAGAATTTAGTAATAGTTACTATTTATTTGCTTCAGTATTAAATTATCGGTTCATTATGTAATAGCGCATTAGCCACAAACAAATAAGTATGTATTTGTGGTAGAAGCATGAGATTGACAAGTGAAGACCAAATAAACTTTCTAAGATAATGACTTAAGATAGTACATTTAAAAATTATCATAAGATAGGCATCCATCTTTTCCATGGTTGTGTATTTGTCAGAAGATGCCACCGTAGCCACCTGATCAAGAGTGCACATTTTTTTTTTTTTACTCTAATAGCATTAGACCCAAACACAAATCATGCACGTTTGGATTTTCTTATGTAAGATACAAATATTAAAATACTTATAAGAAAAGATTAAGAAATTTTATAGTTTGTCAGCACAACGTTTTCAACAAACTTAACTTATTTGATAAAAGAAAATAAGACGTCATAGTTTCAATTTGGTATAAGGCCAAATTTTAATTTTTTGAATTTCATTAAAGGGTTGTTAATTTTGCTGAGTTTTTTTTTTCTTTTATTGAGAAATATGTTGTACATTACCTTTTGAGCAAACAACATATGCAAATTAACTTAGATATCCATGACAAAGAAAATGAATCAATATAGATATGTTTAGAAAATAAAAGGAGGATGAGAAAGAACAAGAATGTCTGGCCGTCATAAAGTTAAATGATTATCTTTTGTAAGTGGGTCTATATGTAAGTTATGTTGAATGAAAATAAAATCACAGAACCTATTCCTTAACGGGAAAGACTACCATGAAGTAAGACAAACTAACGATAGAAGGATTAATTTTTTTAAATATTACATTTTATTTTTTGTGATCACTTTAATTTTTTAAAATAAGAAAATCCAAAAACGAAAAAGTTGAAGTATATGAAATGTCTAGCTTGAAAATTGCCTTACAAAAATTCTAGCTATTGGCAATTACAATTAATTTCTAATTATGTAAATGACTTATGGAAAAGAAAGTTCAGAATTAAAAGAAAATATCCACCGATACTACCATGAAAATGGGATAGAGAATCTCATATAAGAAAGAACAAAAGGGAAAAAGATTTCATTCATACAGCTGAAAGTACAAGAGAGGTGAATTGTAACCGATTTAAAAATTTAGTTGATTAAGTATAAGTTTAGTCGACTAGACTTTGCACGGCAAATGATTTCAATGAAAGAGAAATAAGTGAGCAGAAAGGTAAAAAAGACACAACATTTTTTATATTAGTTTAGTACCGGTCTGGTACCTACGTCCAGTTCCCTTGGATGACAAGGGTTCTCTTAGATCTTGGATAAATGTTTATAGCAGTGATGGTTTTAGTATGTTCACCACCGACGATATACAACAATGGTGATTTTTGTGATGTTGACACAACTCTCGTTTGTGTTCTAACTCTTCCTATCTTTAGTGACGCTTGTAGACTCAAGAATACAGTGTTTGTACTAAGAATTAGAAAGGCTTAGAAGAAAATGATGTAGTTGCGTGACTTTCAATATTCTTCTACTTCTTCCTTTCTAACTTTATGAGTCTTCTGCTTCCTTATCTTCTGGGATTGTATTGCAGCAATTCTAGGAGCCCTTTCCTTGTGAGGCATATACATCTAAGAGAAAGATCTAAAGGTAGCCTCATGAATCTAGCCTGAAATGGTAGCTAGATTCATCTTTATTCTTAACGAATTACTTCCTTCATTCCTCCTTGATTTGAGATGATCTTGGCGGATTGCTTCCTTCATTCCTTCTTGACTTGAGCTTCTGCAGAATCTTCTGGATTTAATCTCTAGCCGTGATTTGCTCTCTTCCCATTCTTGCGCACTTGAGGATCTTGGCAATGCTGATTGATTGGTTTTCCTTCTTTATTCTTAGGCTAATTGATTTATTTTCCATGTAAAGCAAGGTTCAAAATACATAGCCGTTGAGTAGGATCTTCTTTCCTTTTATCAACCTTGTTGCTCACTGGAATCTGCATACAAGAATATATCATTAATCAAAGCTTCTTTAGGATAATTAAAAATTATTAAAATTCTAAACTTAACAATCTCCCCCTTTTCGATGATGACAATAATCAAAAAAGAGTTTGACTTATTTATGGATTCTTCCCTTATTCAAGTGTGCTTCCCCTGTCTAGTGTGCTCCCCCAGTCTTGAAGCTAGTTCTTATGTGTTGCTCTCCATGTCTTGAACCTGTACTCTTTTTCTTTCTTCTCCCCCTTTGACATCAATAAAAAAGAGCAAGAGAAATAATTTGCAATAATAGTACTAACTAAGCAGGCTAAAAATATTTACAGCTAAGCAGTTAGAGTGAGCATAGTCGACTGACATGCGCATTCAAGACACAACCAAAAGAAATAGTCTTAAACCACCGCATAAAACAAAATAAAAAAGAGCATCCCAGACACTTAATTAGTTCCAAGGAAGTACTTCAGGGTGTTGATCACTTTAGTGCAGAAGCTGTCATAAGAGGCATCAATATCTTTGGTAACTTTGGTCAGCTTCTCGGTGACATCCTGCATGGCCCTGATCCCTTGCCTCTTTGTGGCTTGGAGAGTGATCCTTAGCTTAGCCACGTCTGCTCTATTTTCCTTGGTTACTTCACTGATCTTGTCCACTTGCTCCTGCATAGAGGTTAGTAATTCCTTGATACCTGAAATATTTTGCTACATCAGCATCAGCTGATCTGAGGAAGAGGATTTGTTGGCTTCAGATTTGATCCCCCCACTGCTCTGAGTAGGGATGACCTCTGGTCCTTTGTCTTTCTAAAGCCAAGTTCCCTCAATCAAGGTATACAACATCATGGCAAAGGCAGTCTTGTCATAGGTGCTGGAGATAGTTTTAGGAGCATAGAGAGACAGATCCCTTTCATAACTTTCAAGATGTGAGAGATTGGTAAACCATAGGGCAAGCTGTTTGCAGAAGATGAAACATCTCTGATACTTTAAGCATGTACTAACTTACCCAGGAAAACCAGTTTATAGCTTTACTATTTACCAAACAGTACAAAACAAATACATCTCTGAGAGACAGAGTACTCAGTGAACCAACATGGGGTAGCAAAGTGGTTGCAATAATATGGGCTACAACACGATGTTTAAATTGCAAGTTCTTTGGTCCTATATCAGGGGAGTTTTCAGACAATACACTCTTGGCTTCCTCAAACAACACTTCAAAATTATCTGGCCGAATGCTGCACAAAAAAAGTGTACCCAACAAACTTTGTTGCAAAGCTTTTCTCAAATTGATAAGAGTCAAGAATAATACGAGTTCCTAAGACCAAGGATTCTAGATCATCTTTATCATTCACAAAAATATTTGCATAAAACATGCATACATGCTCTTCATAGACAGTATCACCAACAGTAGCAAATAGAGAGACAAGTTTCTGAGTTTCAAAAACAGACATAACATCACATTGAGAGTTTTGCATATACTTTAAACTTACAGTGCGACCAAAAGCAATCGACTTTCCTTTGAAAGCAACAAACCTAGACTTCTCCTTAGGGCCGTAGAAGTTCATCTTGTTTTATGGACCAAACTCTACACTTTCAGTTTTTCCCTTTTTTTGAGAAGATTGTTTGGGGATGGACTCCAATGGTCATTTTCTTGCCCTCTTTTGGGATGAGAATATCTTCTTGAGAGTCACTCGAATCTTCTTCTGTATAGATGATCTGTGCTTTCGGAGGATTCTATATCAACAAGGTCATCTTTGATTTTCTTGAAGCAATGATTCTTCTGGGTATGGAGGAAGAAGGAGAAGGTTGGGTTTTAGCCATGAGTAGAAGAAAACGGAGAGATAGAAGTTTGGTTTCTTTGGAAGATATGATCGAGGGAAAAGGGGTTAAAAAGGATTAGAAAGGTTGCCTCGATTCTCGAAGAGACGTGTGAAAAGTTGCCTTTTGTAAAACATGCCGTTAGTTTACAATAAATGCATGTATGCACTAATCAAGTACTTAAAAGATTTTTTGGAGCAAAAATTACGAGAGGATATATGGTAAGAAAAATAAACTTAAAAAATTATGGAAAACATTAAACACAGTTATGCGAGAATTGTACATATACCAATTTTGTTATGAAGAAAAAAAAATCTTTCTTCAAGCAAAGGTAAAAACATCCGCTAACTGATTTTCAGTATTTATAAATTCTAGCACAATATCTCCTTTAGCAACATGATCACGTATAAAATGATGCTTAATCTCAATATGGTTAGCCCTAGAATGATGCACATAAATTTTTGATAGACAAATAGCATTGGTATTATCACACATAATAGGAACACAGTTAAGATATAAATCATAATCTAACATTTGATGCATGATCAATAGTACTTTTGTGCAGTAGTTTTCTACTGCCAAATATTCCGCTTCTGCGGTAGATAGAGCTACACAACTTTGTTTCTTGTGTGCCAGGATATAAGAGATTTTTCAAGTAATTGGCATGTCTCGCTTGTGCTTTTTCTTTCAATTTTATCTCCTGCAAAATCTGCATCTGAAAAGCCTTTGAGATCAAAACTTTCTAAACTTTCCTACCATAAACCATAGTCGACTGTCCCCATTAAATATCTGATAATATGTTTAACAGCAGTCAAGTGAGATTCTTTAGGAGCTGACCAGTATCTAGCACATTTGCAAACGTGAACATAATATCTGGTCGACTAGCTGTAAGATAGAGTAGGGAGCTAATCATACCTCAATACATTGTTTCATCAACACTCTTACCGTCTTTGTCTTCATCCAAGGTAGTTGATGGACTCATAGTTGTTCCTATGGCTTTTGCATTAGACATGGCAAACTTTTTGATGAGTTATTTCGTGTATTTTGTTTGACTAATGAAGATCCCTTTCTGTACTTTCTTGAATTGAAGCCCAAGGAAGAAAGTTAGTTCCCCCATCATTCTCATTTCAAATTCTCCTTTCATGATGTTTGAAAAATCCTTGTAGAAAACAGGATTTTGTACTGCAAAGAATAATATCATCTACGTAGATTTGTACAATTAAGTTACCTAGAGATGATCATTTGATAAAAAGAGTGGTATCAATATTACCTATGTCGAACCCATGTTCGACTAAAAATGAGCTCGGCCTTTCATACCAAGATCTAGGGGCTTGCTTCAGGCCGTACAGTGCTTTGGACAGTTTCTAAACATGATTTGGAAAGGATTCATTTACAAATCCTGGAGGTTACTTAACAAAGACTTCCTCAGAGATGAATCCATTTAAGAACGCACTTTTCACATCCGTCTTAAATAGTTTGAAACATTTATGAGCAGCATAGACTAAAAGAATGCGAATTGATTCTAACCTGGCAACAGGGGTGAAAGTTTCCTCGTAATCAATTTCCTCTTGTTGTGAATAACCTTGTGTGACTAGTCTAGCTTTATTTTGCACGAATTGTCCAGATTCATTCAACTTATTTCTGAATACCCATTTTGTTCTAATAATGGATGCATTTGGTGGTTTAGGAATGATTTCCCATGCCTTATTTTTCTCAAATTGATCAAACTCTTTCTTGATTGCAGTTATCCAGCTTTTGTCCCCAAGTGCCTCATCCACCTTTTTTGGTTTGAACTGGGATATGAGAGCAATATTCCATGTCTGCTTTAGTGATCTTCTAGTTTTCATTCCTTCCCGAGGATCCCCAATGATATACTTATGTGGATGTTCAGGCTCACTTTTTCATTCATTTGGGATAACTAATGCTAGCTCTTTTTCAAGAGAATTTGTGGGATCAGTTGTAGAAGATTCTTAATTTTCTGTAGGACTTTTAGTCAACTGACCTTGCTGATCAGCCATTTCATCAAAAGTGTTTTCACCTGTATTGATACACTTTGGAACTATGGAATTTTCCTCATCTTCAGGAAGTTGATCATTCTTTAAGCGAGGGTTAGGATCCACAAAAACAACATGTATAGATTCTTCAATGGATAAAGTACGCTTGTTAAACACTCTACATGCTCTATTAGAGGGAGAGTATCTAAGAAAAATACCTTCATCACTTTTGGGATCAAACTTATCAAGATTTTCTTTTTCATTGTTGTGTATAAAGCATTTGTAGCCAAAAATATGGAAATAACTGATGTTGGGTCTTTTTCCTCTCCATAGTTCATATGGAGTCTTCTTGAGTATAGGTCGAATTAGGCATCTGTTGATGACGTGACATGCTGTGCTTACAGCTTCTCCCCAGAAGTGGTGTGGAAGAGAATTTTTCACAATCATGGTTCTTACCATGTCTGCCAAGGCTCTGTTTTTACGTTCTACCACTTCATTTTGTTGTGGGGATCTTGGAGATGAAAAATTGTGAGAGATCCGTTGATCATTGCAGAAGTTCTCAAATTCTTTGCTTTCAAATTCTCCTCCATGATCACTTTTTATGGAGGATATGTAGTAACCTTTTTTCCGTTGCACCTTATTGCAAAAGACTTCAAAGTTCCTCAATGCCTCATCCTTGTGACTTAGAAAGATAACCTAGGTGAATCGAAAAAAATCATCTACTATAATGAAGGCATACCTTATACCACCTATGGTAGCAGTTCTAGTAGGCCCAAAAAGATCCATATGCAGAAGTTGAAGAGGCTTCGTAGTAGAAACAATGTTTTTGACTTTAAAAGAGGACCTGATTTGTCTTCCTAGTTGACATGCATCACAAGTTTGATATTTTGAAAAATCTAGTTTTGGAAGACCAATGACAAGATCATTTTTGGAAAGTTTATGAATTGTATGCATGCTGGCATGACCAAGTTTTCTATGCCATACTCAAGGGTCATCAATTATAGAAGCTAGACAGATTTGATTACCAAAACTATCTAAGTTACTGATAGTATAGATATTTCTGTCCCTATTTTCAGAGAGAACAACTTTACCTGATTCATCTTCAATAACTAACCATGTTTTTTGAAGCGAACCCTCGTAGTCATTGTCACATAGTTGACTGATACTAAGAAGATTGTAACCAAGTTCATCAACCAGGTACACTTCGTCTACATCACATGTTAAGCTAAGAGGAACTCTTCCAACTCCAATTACATTTTCTTTTGATTTATCTCCAAAGGTGATTGTTCCTCCATCTAGTTTGGTGGCCGTTTTGGATAATTGTTTGTCACCAGTCATATGTTTGGAACACGCGCTGTCAAGATACCATTTTCCTTTTCGATTCTTCTTACGGTGTTCCTGCAAAAAAAAAAGGATTACTTATTTTTAGGTACCTATGCCTGCTTGGGTCCTGAATGGTTAGAGCTTTGAGTATTAGCTTGGCTAGAAGATTTAGGTCGCCAGACCCATCTCCTATTGTTCTTGAATCTGCAATGGTTATAAGTGTGGCCAAGTTTTCCGCAGTAAAAACGAGAGGGATTATTAGGATTTTCAGAGCCTTTTTCTACTCTGATTCTATCCCTGCATTGGTTAGTGTTGTGACCATTTCCGCCACAAATAAGTACATGGAGTAAGATTTCTAGTTCTAATCGAAGATGTATGAGGAGCAATCTGATTTGATCTAATAGAACTATGACTGGTGGATTTTCGCAATTCATTTAGTTGAAGTTGAAGTTCATTAACTTCATCTTGAAGCATATCTCGCTCAATTTTACAGACTTTCAACTTTAAAGCCCTGTCTTTCTTTTCTATTTTGATTTTTCTAAGTTCATTTAGAACTCTCTCAATATCTGCAAGAGAAGTATCAACAAAATTTTGAAGTTCATAACAATTAGGACATGTAGGAAGACGTACCTCACTAGTTCCTTCATCTGCCATAAAACCAAGTTCACCTGAGTCCTCTTCCTCACTTGGTCCTTCGTCTTCCATGAGTCCAAGTTCACCTGAGGCCCATTGTTGTCTTCCTTTATGGCCATGAAATACATATTTGTAATTTCTTCATGATCAGATTCTTCTTCATCACTCCAAGCTCCAAAGGATTTCTTCTTTTGACAATTCTTGCTTAGTTTCTTCTTTAGTTCATGGCATTCGGCTTGAATGTATCCATGTTTTTCACATTCATAGTATCTTCCATCATTTTTATCATTATCATTGTTCATCCTACCTTTTTTGAAGTTTGATTTACCTCTCCTGCTATTTCTGTTCTTCCTCATCATGCTTGTTACAAATTTTGAGAGCATAATTATGTTTTCATCTTATTCTCCTCCTTCATGTTCTTCCTCATTTTCTGGTTCGGCCACAATTATTTTGAATGCAACGGTCTTCTTTTTTTCTTGTTGAATCTGCCCGTCTAAGTGTGTTTTCTCAAATGCAATTAGATCACCTCTAAGTTCATCATAGGATATTTTGTCAAGATTCTGACATTTCAAGGCAATAACTTTGGGTTGCCAAATTGTGGGAAGACTTACTCAGAATTTTTCTGACTTGTTCTCCACTTTTGATTGGTCTACCACATAATTTTAAGTCTCCAAGGATTTTGCTGAACCTGGAGAAGATTTCCTCTACTGATTCTCCATCCATTATTTGAAATAATTCATAGTCTTAAACTAGGAGATTAATCCTTGTTTCTTTCACTTTGTTGGTTCCTTCATATCTGACTTCTAATTTATCCAACATCTCTTTTGCAGTTTCACTGTCACGACCTAATTTTCTCCTATGGGTTGTGATGGCGCCCAACGCTACCGCTAGGCAAGCCAACCGTGAACCAACCACATGATTATTTCTTTTATTATTTTTAAAATAGCTAATTGTTTTTATTTGTGCATAAATAGGAAGTAAAAATTTAATAAGATGAGAGATAACTAATTTTAAGAGCATATGGGATAAGTAAAACCACCCAGAAATCATCATGTGTCTACTAGCATAATTTTCCATGACCTGGTGACACAAGTGTATGAGCTACTAGTAGAATATACAAAAATACTACACTATTGTCTGAAGGAAAATAAACAGAAAGTAAAAGCAAAAGAAAGACTTCGGGTGCTGCAGAATGGGCTCGAAAGGCAGCTCACCGCAAAGTCTCATGGAATCAGGGATGCGGCCGGACTAATAACCAGATGCACCTGCCTCAGATCAAGCATAATTAGTGCCGAAGTGTATCTTGAGTACATAAACAACATGTACCTAGTAAGTATCTATTCAAACCTCGAAGAAGTAGTGATAAGAGGTCGATTTCGACACTTACTATGGGCTAACAATAAAATACTAAAATTATAACTAAGCATGAACTATAAAAATACAGCTGAAAACTCAATAACAAGAAATATATGAACAATTCTTTCACAAATGGTAAATCCCAAATTAGTTTCCATCATTTAACAAATTAATCTCTCAAGCCAATGGAACAATATCAATTACAATTGGGCTCCAAGAATAATAACGCACGAATTATGATGAGGTCTTACTGCCCGATCCAACATACAAATATATAAACTCTGTACTGCCGAGGGTCGAAAGGCACGAACCATAGATGTATCTATTCTATTACCGAGGCGTTCGGCCCGCTCCACAAGAAGAGAAAATACTTTATAAACAACCAACTCAAAGATTATTAAAAGGCTATTGCTCAAAGAAACACCAATTCTTATTAGCGGTCAACTAACCTATCCAAAACTCAAGCAAATGAAATTTGACCTTTTACAATTCCTTTATCAAGTTCCAATATATTTTAAACGATTATATTAGTAGGTAGGGTGCAAACATCGCAGTATAACATGATATGGTTCCTAAACTACCCGGACATAAGCATACTTAGTAGCTACGTACGGGCTCTCGTCACTTCGTGCGTACGTAGCCCCCACAAATAGAAGCACATATTAAAATCAATTCACCTATAGGTTTAATTCCCTCTTACATGATTAGAAAAGAGACTTACCTCGTCTCAAAGCATACTTTCAGTCCACAATTGTGCTTTAAACCCTCAACTCGGTGCCAAACGACTCGAAACTAGTCAAATATTATATAAATAGTCAATACATGTTCAAAACTTCATATCCTAACTATAGAAGTGATTTCTCAACCCTAATTGAGGAATTCCTAAATACACCCCCGGGTCCACGTGCCCGGATTCTAGAAATTTTTGAAGAAAGTTGTTACCCATAACCTCATGAACTCAAATATATGATTTTCACTAAATTTCAATAACCATTTTCGTGGTTAAATGCCACTTTTATCAAAACCCTAAGTTTTCCTAAAAAATCCAAAAAATCCTACCATTTTCCATGTTAAATCTACTTATGATTCGTGTATTTAGCTAAAGAATTTATAGGGATCACTTACCTCTTGATGTTGATGGACCCCTCCTAAAAATTCTCTCAAAATCCTCTAAGACCAAGTGGGAAATGAGGAAAATAAGGCTAAGTCCCGCAATAAAAGCTGTTGCACAGGTCACAGGTGTCGCAAATGTGAAGGTCGCAATTGCGACAAAAATCATCGCATGCGAAGCTGAGCCCCCACTATCAAAGTCGCATTTGTGACCAGAACATCGCAAATGCGAAGGGAGGTTTATCGCAAAAGCAACTTGAAATCTCGCAAATGCGAGTCCTGCCTTGGCTAGGCTTCTTCGTAATTGTGAGGTCTCGCAAATACGAACAAAATCTCGCATTTGCAATACCTGAGACACCAGGAAAAAAAATCAGAAACTGAAGTCTCCCCATCCATCCGAACGCGTCCGAAACTTGCCCGAGCCCTCGTGGCTTCGCACCAAACATCCACACAAGTCTAAAGATATCATATGAACTTGCTCGCGCGATCGAAAGGCAGGAATAACATCTAAAAGCACGAATCGGACGCCAAATGCATGAATCAAATCATAAAAACTCAAAACTTCTAAAAACACATCCGCAAGTCCGATACCTATCAAATCACGTCCGATTGACTTCAAATTTTGCATACAAGTCCTAAATGACATTATGGACCTACTCCAACTTCAGGAATCAGAATCCAATCCCGACATATAAAATTCCACTCTCGGTCAAACTTCCCAAAAACTTTCAGATTTTCAACTTTCGCCAAATAACCCCCAAAAAACCTACGGACCTCCAAATCCACATCCGATGCACTCCTAAGTCCAGAATCACAATACGAAGCTATTCCCGGGCTCAGAATCCCAAATGGACGTCTATAACGTAAAAATCCTCTTCAATCCAAACTTATGAAATTCACCCAATGCCAACTTCTAATATTGTGCGCCAAAACGTTCTTGGGTCATTTAAAACCCGATTCGAACATACGCTCAAGTCCAAAATTATCATATGAACCTATTGGAACCGTCAAATCCCGATTCCGAGGTTGTTTACTCAAAACGTTGATCGAAGTGGAAATTAGCCTTTTAAGGCCAGCCTAAGGAACCAAGTGTTCCGATTTCAACTCGAACCCTTCCAATTCCCGAACTAACCATCCCCGCAAGTCATAAAACAGTAAGAGCATATACAGGGAGTCTTATTTAGGGAACGAGGTTCTAGAAAGTAAAACGATCGGTCGGGTCGTTACATTCATAGCTTGATATCTTCTCATATTCTTCTCCACTGATAGCATTGTACAACAGATTTTTTGCCTTAGCATTCACTGTTATAACAGCTGATTGTTCTTCAGTGTAGTCATCTAAATCTAGAGGATTAGATGATATTATGACTTGACCATTGTCATCTTTCTTAGGCGGAATTGGAAGATTTCTCTTTTTGATCACGCGCCAAACTTTAATGTCATATGACATGGTATATGTTTTCATGCGTACTTTCCAATAAGAAAAGTATTGACCGTTGAAGTGTGGGGGTCGTATCTGAGAGGTTCCATCTTGAAATATAGCTCCAACAACTGTATTTGATCCCATGATCTTTTCCTCACTTGTTATTGACCAAATTTTGTGAGCATTGCTTCTATATCAATTGAAAGTATGGG
>MCJB01008246.1:138019-162804 GCA_002018475.1 Nicotiana obtusifolia | reverse complement strand
CCTCGCGCGCAAAAAAGATATTTCTTTTAATTTTTTTCGTATTTTCAATTTTTTAGTTTTATGTTTTATGGCTTTATGTTTATTGTATCTAAATTATTTATGAATACTCTTGAGAAGTTATTTTTCTTAATTTGCGTACCAAACACCGAAAAATGAATTAGATTACTACTTGTTTTTCAAAAAAATATTTTCTTGAAAAATATTTTTCACGAAAAATATTTTCTTGAAAAATATTTTTCACGAAAAATATTTTCCGTTATACCAATCACACCCTAAATGTGTGTCTTTCTCATCAGAATTTAATTTTTAAGTCAAAAAATGATTAATAATCTCTTAGTTTTGTTCCGTTTAATACTTTTATAGTTGTAATGACAATAAATACAACATAACTCAATCTCTAAAGTTGACGTATAATCATTACCAGTAGCATCATTTTTAAATTAAGGAATATGAGTAGATATGATTTACTAACATTCTTTTACCTCATAAAACTAAATATAATATAAGTACAATTAACATTAACTAATTTTTTGTGATGGTTGGTAGGGCTGCATGTGTTAACGTGTATCACACGTTCATAAAAACTAGTTATATTAAAAGCACGAAGGCCCTTAGTGAAATGTCGTTCGTTTTTTTACTCCTGTAAAATATAATTCACACTGGACAAGATAGTCATTTGATTATTTTTATAATATTTAATAATTAATTATTTAATTAATTTCCTACTATTTAGGAGTAGTCAATGATGTCCCCTCGCATACAAGGAAATAAAATATTTTAATTAATTAAAATTTTCAAAAATTTTAGGAAAGTTAAAGTGATACAAATATGATTAAACTAACTCTGACGAAATAAAAATATCGGAAGAAACTTAGATATATATGATTTTGTTAAGTATCCTAACTAATTAAAACGTCATACGTTCTAGGAAATTTATAGTAGAAAAGAAGGACTCTTGCCGTACGAGTAGAAACAGGAGTTTCAAGTCCATAATTACACACAAAGACTCTAAAACTAATACATTTTTTCCGTATGTAGTATATGTCATGTTACTATGAATTTATCTAATTGTGTATAGCAATTATTAGATTAATTGATTCGATAAAAAATGAAGCCTTATGCATAATATTGGTTAATATTTTACTCTTTAAAATAAATTTCATATTGAAAAAATTATCAATTAATTATTTTTATTGTTCAGTATATTAAAATCATTTTTTTATGCTTTTCTATTCATCGAGTTTTCGTATAACTTTTAAAAACTACACTCAATAATTAAAATAAATAACTAATTTTTTTTAAGAATATGAATGAAAGAAAGAGAGAGAGAGAGAGACTGGCGCAATAGGCCAAGAGACTAAAAAAGAAGTATGATGACTTGTAGACTTGAAATAATAAAATTATAAAACCGAAGTAAATTTTTAAGTTAATATAACAATGGAGATGATTAAGGACTTCTATGAGCAAAGTTTCTCTTTTGTTGAGTCGGCTAAATATGATCATCAATCATTATTTTCAGGAAGTTATACATTTTCCTTTAACTTTTATTTTTTTAACTCAAATATAATTTTACTATAATATTTACGTTATTTTTGAACTGAGATGATTAAGGACTTCTATGAGCAGAGTTTTTCTTTTGTTGAGTTGGCTGAATATGATCATCCATCATCATGTTCAAGAAGTTATACCTTTTCCTTTAACTTTTAGTTTTTTAACTCAAATATAATTTTAATATAATATTTATGTAGTGTTTTTTAATAATTTTGAAATAGAATACATGCGCGACACGCTTATCGTTAGACTAGTAATATATATACACGCATATGAAATATAGTTCTACATATTTGATGAAATTAAAACTTAGTATTTTAGTTTGAATTTGAGTTCAGATGAATTGCATTTTTAGCCGACTTTTTCTATTAGATAGTAAAACATTTGTTTTTCTGAAATTCCTTCTATTCAAATAAAAGAAACATGAAATAAAAAGTAAAGAAAGAAATAAAAAAAAGAAAGCAATACGTAATAACTAAAGAGGCAATCGCAGTGTACACATCCATCGAATCCATTTTCATATGTGTCATCCATCTACTCTCAAACGACACCATAGATTATTAGTATCACGTCAGTCAAAGATGGAGTTTTACTTTTTGTCTTACAATAATTACCATCCAATCCTACAAAGAAAATAAAATACAAATTCACTACTTACATTTGAGGAATTACAAGTTGCAATGAAACACCAAAATATTTTCTGTTACAAGAAATAAACCTGTAGATGGCTCAACAAAACAGAATTTATGTCTGCTTCATGACTTTTTGTTCATTACTTATATGCATCGCATGAAACTCGTATCCACTTCTTATATTAAAATCTGACGCACTTTTAACCATAGACCAACTAATGACAAAAAGTTATTTAGCAGAGTTAAGGAAATGACTTTTAAATTTTTTTGACATAGCACATTTAACATACTAATAAACAGAGTTAAACGAATGACTCTTTTAGTCTTTTCTTTTTTTTCAAACAGAACTCATCAAAGGGAAAGGAGTTTTGTTTCTTGGTCAAATTAATCAAAAAGTACTTCGCTTTCAATAAAACGTATCTGTATATAGTTATTTCTTTTTTGTAAATTTTGTACTATTTTTATAAAAAAAAATTAATAAAGAAAGAAGTAATAAAAGAATAAAAAATAAATAAAGTAGCTGAAAACTCCTATTTTTGCAGACTCTAGGTATGGAACAAACTAATGAATCCGTTTCAAATTAAACCCTAATTTTTGGACGATTATGGATATAGAATCTTTGATTTCCTTTCTTTTTCTAGCTATTTTTTTATTCCTTTTCCTTTTTCTCCTGTTACTCCATATATGATTGCTCCCTTCTTTTTGCCTATACAATATTTTCTTATTTTATCTCTTTCTAATTTATGCAAAATCTTTAAGAAATAGATTTTCTAGTATAAAAGTGCTCGTTTTTGCAGTGAATAAATGTAAAGTGATCCAATGAAAAAAACAAAAGGAAAAGGACAAACAAAAGAAAACTGCATTCACACAAGAGTTGCTGTACCAAAAATATTGTAGTTGCAGACCTAAAGTTTTACAAAGATATCCATGAAAACTTAAACCCCGTGCAGTGGAAGTCTGTTTCCTTTTGTTATGTCCTTGTGACCGCTGTTGGAATACTTGAAAAATGAAGGAAAAGATGAAGTTACTCATATAATAAGCAACGGCGGCTGAAGGGTAAGGCAGCCCAAGCAGTGGCTTTAGGCCCCCAAAATTAGGGTGCCGCATTTTTCATTGGTTGTAATTTTATGAATTAATATTTTTTATCTAAAGGTTAAAAAGTATAATTTTTAATATAAAAAAAGACAAAACTTTAATTTGTTATTAATGTTGATTGTTGAGATTTGAATAACCCGGAGCATATAAAAATATCTTTACTTATTTATTTAGTGTCACGATCCAATTTTTTCCTATGAACCATGATGACGTCTAACGCTACCACTAGGCAAGTCAATCGTGAACTAACCACATGATTGTTTCTTTTATTATTTTTAAAATAGCTGATTCAATTAGTGCATAAATAGGAAGTAAAAATTTAATAAGATGAGAGATAACAAAATTTTAAGAGAAAACGAGATAAGTAAAATAACCCAAAAATCATCATGTGTCTACTAGCATAATTTTCAAGACCTGGTGTCACAAGTGTATGAACTACTAGTAGAATATACGAAAAAAATACTACACTAATGTCTGAAGTGAAATAGACAGAAAGTAAAAAAGGAAAAAACAAAAGGAATACTTCGGGTACAGCAGAACGGGCTCGGAAGGCAGCTCACCGCTAAGTCTCGAGGAAGTCAGGGATGCGCGCCGGACTGATCACTAGATGTACCTGCCTCAAATCCTGCACGATTTGTGCAGAAGTATAACATGAATACATAAACAACATGTACCCAGTAAGTATCTAGTCTAACCTCGTAAAAGTAGTGACGAGGGGTCGACTTTGATACTTACTATGGGCTAACAATAAAAACTGAAATTATAACTAAGCATGGACTATATAAATACATCCGAAAACTCAATGACAAGAAATAAATGAATAATTCTTTCACTGATAGTAAATTCCAAATTAATTTCCATCATTTAACAAATTTAATCTATCAATCAAATGAAACAATATCAATTATAATTTGGCTCCAAGGATTATTACGCACGTTATTATGCCGAGGTCGTACGGCCCGATCCAACATACAAATATATATAAATTGTGCACTGTCGAGGGTCGAATGGCACGAACCATAGATGTATCTATTTTATTACCGAGGTGTTCAGCCCGCTCCACAAGAAGGAAAATACTTTATAAGCTACTGATTTAAAGATTTCTAAGAGGCTAATATTCAAAGAAAACACCAATTCTTATTAACGGTCAAGTAACCCCTCCAAAACTCAAGTAAATGAAATTCAGCCTTTTACAATTCCTTTATCCAGTTCCAATATGGTTTAGGCACTTAAATTACAAGTGGGTGCAAACATCGCAAGAGTAAGATGATTTGGGTCCGAAACTACCCGGATAAAAGCATAATTAGTAGCAACGTACGGACTCTCGTCACCTCGTGCATACGTAGCCCACACATAGAAGCACATATTAATCAATTCACCTATGAGGTTAATTTCCTCTTACAAGGTTAGAAAAGAGACTTACCTCGTCTCAAAGCTTGCTTTCGATCTGCAATTGTACTTTTAACCCTCAACTCGGTGCCAAACGACTCAAACTAGTCAAATATTATTTAAAATAGTCAATACATGTTCAAAATCTCATATCCTAACTATTAAAGTGATTTCCCAGCCCTAATTGGAGAATTCCTAAAATTCAACCCCCGGGCTCACGTACCTGGATTCCGGAAATTTTTGAAGAAAGTTTTTACCCAGAACCTCATGAACTCAAAAATATAATTTTTACTAAACTCCATAACAATTTTCGTGGTTAAATCTTATTTTTATCAACAACCTAAGTTTTCATCTAAACCCATGATTTTTACTACATGTTAAATCTACCCATAATCTATATATTTAACTCACATTGTGTAGGAATTACTAACCTCAAAGTATTAGGCGAAACCTCTCTCTAAGAGCTCCAAATATCACCCAAGGTATGAAATAAATGAGCTCAAAATACCTAAGTCCCGAATTAAATGAGGTTCTATTTCCTGCGATTTTCGCACCCACGGAGGGTTGGCCACTTTTGCGGCTCCGCATCTGTGGAAAAGTCATCGCAGATGCAGCCCTCGCCCAGTGACCTATTTCCGCTTCTGCGGACCTCTAGCCCAATTCTGCGGGTCCGATCCTGCGACGCATACGCCGCACTAGCGGCTTAGGTCGCTCCTGCGATCTCCTCCAACACACCTGTGAGGTCGCAGGTGCGCACGCCCACCCGCACCTGCGGTTCCTGGGTTGTTCTTCCCGATCCGCTTCTGCGAGCTTGCACCTGCTGCTAGCCTTCCGCAGGTGCGATTACGCCAGAAGTCCGGTGCTTCTGCTGCTTCTCCTAAGTCCAAGCTTGATCCATGCCTAGTCCGATTGACACTCGAGGCCCCGCCCAAACATACCAACAAGTTTGAAATCATAAAACGGACTCACTCGCACCCTCGGAACGCATAAAAACAACAATGAAACTAAGAATCATACCCCAAACATAATTGAATCAACTTATGAACTTCAAATTCTTCCAACTCATTCTGAACGCGCCAAATCATGCTTAGACTACTCGGAACGATACCAAATTTTGTGTGCATGTCTTAAATCACCATACCGAACTATTCTCGGGCTCGGAATTCTAAACAGACCTTGATAACACCAAAACCCACTACAAACCAAATTTAAAAAATTTTAAAACCTTCACATAGTCAACTTTCACTATTAAGCATTGAAACGCTCCCGGGTCGTCCAAAACCCGATTCGAACGTACGGCCAGGTCCAAAATCATCATATGAACCTATTGGAATCGTCAAATCTCGATTTCAAGGTTGTTTACTCAAAACGTTGACCGAAGTCAAACTTAGCCTTTCAAAGCCAAATCATGGAAACAAGTGTTCCGAATTCCGAACTAACCATTCCTTCAAGTCATAAAACAGTAAAAGCACATGCGGGGAGTCTTATTTAGGATAACGGGGTTCTAGAAAGCAAAACGACCGATCAGATTGTTACATTCTCCACCTCTTAAACAAACGTTCATCCTCGAACGGGTCTAGAATCAAACTTGGAGTACTGAATAAGTGTGGATATCTGCTTCGTATGTCCTCCTCGGACTCCCAAGTCGCCTTCTCGACTGGTTGGCCCTTCCGCTGAACCTTCACCGCAGAAATCCTCTTGGACCTCAACTGACGAACATGCCTATCAACAATGGTAACTAGCTCCTCCTCATAACCCAGGCTCTCACCTCACTAAATCGTGCTGAAGTCTAACACATGTGACCTGTCGGCATGATATCTTCGGAGTATAGACATGTGGAGGTCCGGATGAACTCCCGATGGACTGAAAGGTAAAGAAAGCTCATAAGAAACCTCCCCAACTCACCTCAACACCTCAAATAGGCCTATAAACCTTGGGCTCAACTTGCCCTTCTTCCCGAACCTCATGATCCCTTTCATCAGCGAGACTTTCAAGAGAACCTTCTCGCCCACCATAAATGATAAATCACGTGCCTTCTGATCCGTGTAACTCTTCTGTCTGGACTATGCTGTGCAAAGTCGCTCCTGAATCAACTTTACCCTTTCCAAAGCATCCTTCACTAAATTAGCACCATATAACTTTGCCTCGCCGGGCTAAAACCATCCGATGGGAGAACGGCATCGCCGACCATATAAAGCCTCAAACGGAGCCATCTTGATATTGGTCTAATAACTGTTGTTGTAAGCGAACTCAGCCAAAGGCAAGAATCGATCCCACTACGCTCCAAAGTCAATCACACATGCTCTGAGCATGTCCTCCAAGATTTGAACTGTCCGCTCTGACTGCCCATCAATATGTGGATGAAAGGCTATGATGAGCTCTACACGGGTCCCCCAACTTGCTTTGTACTGCTCTCCAGAAATGCAAAGTGAACTGAGGGCCTCTATCTGATATGATGAAAACAGGCACACCATGCAACCGAACTATCTCCTGAATATAAATCTAGTCCAACCTCTCTGAAGTATACGTGGGTGCCACCGGAATGAAGTGTGTCGACTTAGTCAACCTGTCGATAATGACCCGAACTGCATCAAACTTCTGCACGGTCACCTTGCCTCTAGTGATCATACGTAACTTGCTGGAAATTTAGACACCTCGTAACATACTCAACTATGTCCTTCTTCATCCATCGCCACCAATAATGCTGCATCAGGTCGTGATACATCTTCGTAGCACCTGGATTAATAGAATACCAAGAACTGTGTGCCTCCTCTAGTATCCTCTCCCTCAAGCCATCGACATTAAGGACACATACACGACCCTGAAGCCGCAGAACACCATCCTCGGCGATAGTAACCTCTTTGGCACCACCAACAATTTCCAATCATCAAACTGTCGAGCCCTCATATGCTACAATAGTGAAGACTGGGTAACGACGCATGCAAGGACTCAGCTGGGCTCTAAAATATCCAACCTCACAAGTCTGTTAGCCAAGGACTGAATGTCCAAAGTTAAGGGCCTCTCCTCTATTGAAATGAATACCAAGCTACCCATACTCTCTGCCTTTCTTCTCAAGGCATCTGCAACTACATTTGCCTTTTTCGGATGATAAAGAATGGTGATATCATAATCCTTCAGTAACTCAAGCCACCTGCACTGCCTCAAATTGAGATCCATCTGCTTGAACAAATGCCGCAAGCTACGATGATCAGTGTAAACCTCACAGGACACCCCATAAAGATAATGCCTCCAAATCTTAAGAGCATGAACAATCATGGCCAACTCCAAATCATGTACAGCGTGATTCTTCTCATGGGGCTTCAGCTGACGTGAAGCATATGCAATAACTCGCCCCTCCTGCATCAATACACAACCCAAACCAACGTGTGAAGCATCGTAATACACAGTATACATCCCCGAACTGGAAGGCAACGCAAGAACTGGTGCTGTAGTCAAAAGCTGTCTTGAGCTTCTGAAAGCTCGCCTCACAATCATTGGACCAATGGAACGGAGCACCCTTCTGGGTCAATCTAGTCAAAGGTGCTACAATGGATGAGAAGCCCTCCACAAACTGGTGATAATAACCTGCTAACCCCATGAAGCTCTTGATCTCAGTCACCGTAGTAGGATGAGGCCAACTCTGAACTGCTTTAATCTTCTTGGGATCCACCTTAATACCCTCGCCTGATACGACATGCCCCTAGAATGCTATAGAATCTAGCCAAAACTCATACTTGCCGAACTTAGCATATAACTTCTGTTCCCGCTAGGTCTGAAGCACACTCTCAAATGTTGCTCGTGCTCCTCCATGCTGCAGGAGTAGATCAAAATGTCATCAATGAAGACAATGACGAATGAATCAATATATGGCCTGAACACATTGTTCATCAACTCCATAAATGCCACTGGGGCGTTAGTCAAACCGAAGGACATCACTAGAAACTCATAATGGCCATATCTAGTCCGGAAAGCAGTCTTCGGGACATCCGAATTGCGAATCTTCAACTAATGGTACCCGATCTCAAGTCGATCTTAGAGAACACCCTAGCACCCTGAAACTGGTCAAATAGATAATCAATACGCGGCAGCGGGTACTTGTTCTTAATGGTGACTTTGTTCAACTGGCGGTAATCAATGCACATCCGCATAGTCCCATCTTTTTTCTTCACAAATAACACCGGTGCACCCCAAGGTGATACGCTCGGCCTGACGAACCCCTTTGTTAGCAACTCCTCAAGCTGTTCTTTCAACTCCTTCAACTCTTTTGGAGCCATACGTTACGATGGGATAGATATAGATTGGGTACCTGGAGCTAAATCAACGGAGAAATCGATATCACGATCTGCTGGCATACCTGGAAGATCAGAAGGAAATACATCGAAGAACTCCCAGACTACAGGTACTGAATCAATCGCCGGAGTCTCTGCAGTAGTATCCTGAACATAAGCTAAATAAGGTAAATAACCCTTAACGACCATGTGTCGAGCTTCATAAAAGAGATGATCCGACTAGGTGTGCTGATAGACGAACCCTTCCACTCTAATTTAGGAAACTCAGGCATCGCCAAGGTAATAGTCTTGGCATGGCAATCAAGGATGGCGTGAAATGGAGATGACCAATCCATGCCCAGGATGACCTCAAAGTCGGTCATATCAAGCAACATAAGATCTGCTCCAGTCTCACAACCACAAAATGTAACAATGCAGGACCGATAGACCCGATCCACAATAACAAAATTTCCCACTGGAGTTGACACATAAACAGGAGTACCCAAGGACTCATGAGGAACATCCATGAAATGAGCAAACAGAGATAACAGATATGAATAGGTAGACCCTGGATCAAATAATATCGAAGCATCCTTACCACAAACAGAAATAATACCTGTGATCACGCTATCTGAGGCCACTGCATCTGGTCTAGCCGGGAAAGCATAGAATCTAGCTGGAGCGCCACCTGACTGGCCTCCACCTCTCGGACGGCCCTTACCCACCTGCCCTCTGCCTCTGGGCGGCCGGACGACTGATGCGGCTACTGGTGCTGTAATCATAGGCTGAGAACCGTGCTGCACTGCCTTGCCCCTAAGCTTGGGGTAGAACCTCCGCACGTGGCTAAAATCCCGCACTCGAAACAGCCTCTCGGTACGAAGGACTGCTGTCCTGAAGTCTAACCCTGATGGCCTGAATACCCACTGGAGGAACCCTGAATAAATGGTGGGTAGTAGAAACTCTCTGGCATGGCGCTAAAATAAGGTTGCACTCGAGCACCCCGAGGAGGCGACGGTGTTGGATATGTAGGCCTACTAGGCTGACCTCTCCCAAACTGACTTCTGTCCCCAGACGGAGCACCACTAAATCCTCTAGAATAACGAATCCGATTGTCCCGCGGCATTTGCTCTCAGCCCCACTAATGATAACCCTCAATCCTTCGAGATATCTCCACGACCAGTTGGTAAGAAGTCCCTATCTCAACCTCTCGGGCCATAGTGGCCTGAATACCTGAGTACAACCCCGCAACAAACCTCCATACTCTCTCCGCCTCATAGGAAGTACCATAAGTGTATGGCGAGCCAACTCAGAGAATCGCGCCTCATAATCAGTCACTGACATCTAACCCTGTTGGAGTTGCTCAAACTGAAACCGCAACTCTATCCTCTGGGAGGGTGGAATATACCTATCCAAGAAAAGACGTATAAATTGATCCCAAGTCAATGGAGGAGAACCTGCTGGTCTGCCAAGAAGATGAGACTGCCACCATCTACGAGCCCTGCTCTCTAGCTAGAAAGTAGTAAAATCTACCCTGTGGGTCTTTAATATCCTCATGTTTTGCAATCTGTCCCTGTACCGATCAATGAAGTCCCGGGGATCTCATATTACTCATCTCTGAAAACAAGAGGATGTAGCCTAGTCCATATGTCCAACAGCTTATGTGGCTCGCCAGTCGCAGCTGGTCTGGGCTCAGGCACGACTGCTGCCACTGGTTGGGCTCCGCCCATGGGTAGTGTGCTCGAGGTCTGATATACAACAACTGCATGCCCAAGAGTCTGAGCAGTAAGGGTCTGTGCTCCCCTCCAGCCTGAGAGTTGGCTGGGTCTGCTAGAAATAAACCAGCCTGGGTCATAGTATCCATGAACCGTAGCATACGGACCATGACCTCCTGAAAGCCCGGAGCTGACATGAAACATACCAGGCTGGCTCTACCGCAGGCATCTCGCTCTGCTCCTCAATAATAGGATCCTCCACTAGATAGCTGGAGGAACTCTAGGACGTCCTCGTCCCCTACCTCGGGCCACTGCCCTCCTCCGACCTCTCCCTCGGCCTCTAGCAATAGGGGCAGCTCCTCCCGGGTCTCGAACATCCGTTGTGTGCGTTCTTACCATCTGTAAGAGAATAAGAGAAAGACATTTAGTATAACATAAATTGCACAATAGGAGAAGAAGAAAGAGTAGTTTCCTAACACCCAATAGCCTCTCGAAGATAAATACGGATGTATCCGCACCGATCCGCAAGACTCTATTAGGCCTGCTCAAAACATGTGAGATATACGTGAACCTAGTGCTCTGATACTATGTTGTCACGACCCAATTTTCTCTTATGGGCCGTGATGGCGCCCAATGCTACCGCTAGGCAATCGTGAACTAACCACATGATTAATTTTTTTTTAATTTTTAAAATAGCTAATTTTCAATTAGTGCATAATTAGGAAGTAAAAATTTAATAAGATGAGAGATAACAAATTTTAAGAGCAAACGAGATAAGTAAAATAACGTAAAGATCATCATGTGTCTACTACCATAATTTGCAAGACCTGGTGTCACAAGTATATGAGCTACTAGTAGAATATACAAAAAAACTACTCACTACTGTCTAAAGTAAAATAGACATAAAGTAAAAAAACAAAAGGAAGACCTCGGGTACTGCAGAACGGGCTCGGAAGGTAGCTCACTGCTAAGTCTCGAGGATGTCTGGGATGCACCCCGGATTGATAACTAAATGCACCTGCCTCAGATCCTGCACAATTTGTGCAAAAGTGTAGCATGAGTACATAAACAACATGTACCCAATACGTATCTAGTCTAACCTCGAAGAAGTAGTAGCGAGGGGTCGACCTCGACACTTACTATGGGCTAACAATAAAATACTGAAATTATAACTAAGCATGGACTATATAAATACAGCTGAAAAGTCAATAACAAGAAATAAATGAACAATTTTTTCACAAATAGTTAATTCCAAATTAATTTCCATCATTTAACAAATTAATCTCTCAAGCCAATGAAACAATATCAATTATAATTGGGCTCCAAGAATTATTACGCACTAATTAAGCCGAGGTCGTATGGCCCGATCCAATATACAAATATATATAAACTGTACACTGCCGAGGGTCGACAAGTATGAACCATAGATGCATATATTCTGTTACCGAGGCGTTCGGTCCGCTCCACAAGAAGGAAAATACTTTATAAACAACTTATTCAAAGATTTCTAAGAGGCTAATATTCAAAGAAAATACCAATTTTCATTAACGGTCAAGTAACCCGTCCAAAACTTAAGTAAACGAAATTCGGCCTTTTACAATTCCTTTATAAAGCTCCAACATGGTTTAGGCACTTAAATTACAAGCAGGGTGTAAACATAGAAGCACATATTAATCAGTTCACCTATGAGGTTAATTTCCTCTTACAAGGTTAGAAAATAGACTTACCTCGTCTTAAAGCTTGCTTTCCGATCTGCAATTGTGCTTTTAACCCTCAACTCGGTGCCAAACGACTCAAACTAGTCAAATGTTATTTAAAATAGTCAATACATGTTCAAAAGCTCATATCCTAACTATTAAAGTGATTTCCCCACCCTAATTGAAGAATTCCTAAAATTCACCCCCCTCCTCAATCGGCCCACGTGCTCGAATTCCGAAAATTTTTGAAGAAAGTTGTTACCCCGAACCTCATGAACTCATATATATAATTTTCACTCCAATCCATAACCATTTTCGTGGTTAAATCTAATTTTTATCAAAAACCTAGGTTTTCATCTAAACCCATGATTTTTACTAATTTACATGTTAAATCTACCCATAATCTATGTATTTAACTCATATTATGTAGGAATTACTTACCTCAAAGTGTTAGGTGAAAACCCCTCTATAAGAGCTCCAAAAATTGCCCAAGGTATGAAATAAATGAGCTTAATATACCTAAGTCCCGAATTAAATAAGGTTCTGTTTCCTGCGATTTTCGCACCTGCGGAAGGTTGGCCGCTTCTGCGGCTCTGCATGTATGGAAAAGTCATCGCAGATGCGGCCCTTGCCCAATGAACTACTTTCGCTTCTGCGGACCTCTAGCCCTCTTCTGCGGGTCCGCTCCTGCGACGCACACACCGCACCTGCAGCTTAGGTCGCTCCTGCGATCTCCTCCATTGTACTTGCGAGGTCGCAGGTGCGCACGCCCACCCGCACCTGTGGTTCCTGGGTTGTTCTTCCTGGTCCGCTTCTATGGCTTCTTGCTCGCTTCTGCGAGCTCGCACCTGCGGCTAGCCATCCGCAGGTGCGATTACACTAGAAGTCTGGTGCTTCAGCTGCTGCCCCTAAGTCCAAGCTTGGTTCGTGCCCAGTCCGATTGACACTCGAGGCCCCCGGGGCCCCACCCAAACATACCAACAATTTTGAAATCATAAAACGGACTAGCTCGCACCCTCAGAACGCATAAAATAACAACAAAACTAAGAATCATACCCCAAACCAATTAAATCACCTTATGAACTTCAAGTTCTTCCAACTCGCTCCGAACGCGTTGAATCATGCTTAGACTACTCGGAACGACACTAAATTTTGCATGTAAGTCTTAAATCATTATACGAAATTATTCTTGGGTTCAGAATTTCAAACAGACCTCGATAACACCAAAACCTACTCCAAACCAAATTTAAAGAACTTTGAAACCTTCACATAGCCAACTTTCACTATTAAGCGCCGAAATACTCCCGGGTCATCTAAAATCCGATTAGAACGTACTCCCAAGTCCAAAATTATTATACGAACCTATTGGAACCGTCAAATTTCGATTTCGAGGTCATTTATTCAAAACGTTGACCGAAGTCAAACTTAGCCTTTTAAAGTCAAACCACGGAACCAAGTGCTCCGATTTCAACCCGAACCTTTCCGAATTCCGAACTAATCATCCCCACAAGTCATAAAACAGTAAAAGTACATACGGGAAGTCTTATTTAGAAAAATGAAATTCTAAAAAGCAAAACGACCAGCCGGGTCGTTACATTTAGTAAATAAAATTAAGATCACTAGATAATAAAAATCTAAAAAAATATTGGCTTAGTCTAGATTAAAAAACATAATAGTCACTCTGACATGATAGCTTAGGCTTATTTTTCAAATTATATGGTGTTAAAGAAAATATTACAAGTAGAAAATACGATTCTAACCGATATACGTAATAAGATAACAAGACTTTATTTTTCTTTTTTCAAATGTCTATATTTATTATAGAATAATATCACTACAATAGTTGCATCCCTGAAAAGAAGTTTTTCCAAATTAAAATTGATAAAAATCTTATATAAGATCAACAATGTCTCACGAGAAGCTAAATAGATCGAATTAGTAATATTATCAGTTGAAAAATAATTATTAAAATAACTCAATTATGAGAAAATCATTAACAATTTTCCATCTAAAAAAGTTGGAAAAAGAAATTATATATATATAAATAAATATATATATATATATATATATATATATATATATGTATGTATAAAGAAAATTAAGGACTCTCTTCAAAATTTTGCTTTAGTCCACCAACAATATTGAGCCGCCCCTAATAACAAGGTATGGTATTGATCCAACAGGAGCATAAGATAGTAACACTGTGTGATGCTTTTGAAATACAGAATGGCCCTTGCCAAACCAAAAGTAATGCCTGCACCCTTTCATCTTCTATTAAATGTATTAACTTTTAACTACACTAAACAATAGTATTGCCTGGACTCTTTTCAACTATACAAATTTAACTCAATACGTATCCGTTTGCCTTTTTTTTTTTTTGTGTGTGAATACTTTTTAACAGTAAAACGTTTGTTTATGTCTGTCTTTTGACTTTTTTTCTTCAAATTATATAAGTTTACAATAATGTGTAACATCAATTGCCCCTTTCTCTTCTTCTTTACAATCTATTATCAATAGGAAAAACTTCTTTTCAATATAAGAACATTGGTTATTTTATTTGATATATCTCATACCATCTGCAACACATAATCAAATTGTAAATGTCAAAGTAGATAAGTTTATTTCATTTTATATTTGCTCTTTGCGATTGTTGTGGTAATAAGTCGCTTCTTTTAATATAGAACTTTCAAAATTTGTTATCATGAATTGTACATCAAATCGATAAAATTATTTCCCACCTTAGAATTTGAAAGTTGAGCTATCTAACATTGTTTATGATTTGCAACTTTTGCAACAATGTTGCACATATATTCGACTCCATTATTATCTTCTGATAATTGTTTCTTTTCATTGTTGTTAGTATTGATCTTGGCTTCAATTCAGCATAATAAATTTAATTTTTTATTTTATTTCTCCGAATTATGCATACTAATAACTCTTAAAGTTGAAAAAACTACTTTGAATAAATAATAAATTACGAATTTTATTATTTCAATCATATGATGCTTCGAGAGATTATTTCTTGACATGCACTAGCTGTAGTATAAAACTCATTGTCAAATTTTAAAATATGAAAATTAAATTTAAACCTAAATAATTATGTTGTTCTTCTCTTTATTGTCTGGAGATAATATATTTTATTTCACAACCTGAATGTAAATAGTGGATCATCTTAACGTTTATTTATTCCTATAATTGAAATTTCACCACTCATAATATAGCTATTCTTTAATCAAATTCATTTGAAAGCATTGTTGGATTGTATTTTTTTCGTAACATGTTCTCTCACATGGACAACTGTGTTTCACTTTCAATAGCAATATCAATGACCACAACAAAAGTTCTGGTTATGACAAACAATAGAATAGTAATACACCAACAACATTGTTTATAAAAAATTGTATCTAAGTAACTAAATTTTTTACCTTCACATGTTCAAACAATGTCTAATCATTTTACGTTCAACAATCAAGTTGGTCGAATTGGTTCATTGTTCACCAATTTGAACTTGTATTTTTTCCTTCTATATCAATATTAATTGGTATTCTTTTAACTTAGAATATATATGTGTAACTTATCGCACATATATTCTAATATTATTTATACTAATTAAAAATATCAGTATTAATTAGTTTTTTTTTCCAATTTTTTTCAAAGGAAAATAAAAATCTTACTGGTTTTCGGGATTGTTTTTAATTATGATATAGTGGGGTATAGGAGAGGGAATTACAATGGGAAATTGAGGTAGCCAATGTCACGATCCAAAAGTCACTATAGGCCGTGATGGCGCCCATCGTCGCCGTTAGGCAAGCCAACAGTGAATTATCACGTAAATTGTTCAGTTTATTACATTTGAAATCATAAAATTTTACTAAGTAAGGAAATTTACACCTTTAAAATTCACGGGCACATACATAATTAGTATTATATAAAATAAAAGGTGATAATAATATGCAAATCCGCAAGCATCAACTAGAGTATCCCCAAAATCCGGTGCTACAAGTGCATGATCATTTACTAAGGAGTACAACAATAATACAATATTTTACTGAAATATAAATAAGACAGGATAACCTAAATAGTACGGCGGAGACTCTGTCGGCTGCGATACGTAGCCTGGAATGCAGCTCACCAAAAAGTCTCCTCAGCAACTGCGCCTACACGCCCAGATGCCCACTAAATGAACCTGTCAGATCCTACACATTTAGTGCAGAACTGTAACATGAGTACGTAAATCAACGCTTATCCAGTAAGTATCTAGTCTAACCCCGGAGAAGTAGTGACGAGGGGCTCACATCGACACTTGCTAGAGGTCCAACAAAGCAGTATGCTAAATCCTAAACAGATATGAAGCATAACGGTAATAGTAGGGTAAAACGATAACCAATATAATCTTTCAAAATTTCTTTTAACGATATAAATTTCTCAATCTCGTATTCTATCTCAACAGCTCGGGAAATATCAATTTGTCAATATCAATTAAATAAGAAATACCATATGAAATGCCAGGCATCAGTGGAAGGATAATCTCGTGAATATTCAGACTTCTAGCGATATGACGCACGATTGAGGTCGTACGACCCGATCCAGAATAATGTGTACACCGCCAAAGGTCGAGTGGTATGACCCATAGATGCATCTATTATACTGCCGAAGCGTTCCGCCCGCTCCACAAGAAAGGAAGAAACTTATCGAATTAAGAGTCACATGCTTACAACACAGATACAGGTGCATAGTAGTGTATACTCCCCTTTACATTTGTCAAATATCTTGGAAACAACTCAAGGTGATAAAGCTCGGCCTAATATATATATATATATATATATGTGTGTGTGTGTGTGTGTGTGTGTGTGTGTGTGTTTCTAAATCAATTTCAATTGTAGTTTCAATTAATTAAGCTAGCAAAATAAGTCCAAACAATTCAAATATTCCATATAAGGTATTAAGTCTACCTGGACATAAATATGCTTTAGCTACGTACGGACTCTCGTCATCTCGTGCGTAAATAACATCCGTAACTAGTAGCACACAACAATTACATCGCCTAGAGGGTAGTTTCCCCCTCACAAGGTTAGATATGAGACTTACCTCGATTCGAAGTTCCAATAACCGGCTCCAATGCCTCTCTAACTCCTCAATTCAAAGCCAAACGATCCGAAACTAGTCAAACAACATGCAAACCAATAAAAATACACTCCAACACGCATAATGAATTAGTTTATAACAATTCCCAACTCCTCTCGAAAAGTCAACAAAGTCAACCATCGGGCCCACGTGCCCGGATTTCAAAAATTCTTGAAGATAAACTTTACCCATAACGCTATGAACTTAAATATATAATTTATTCCAAATTTCAGGTCCAGTTTCGTGGTTAAAATCTAAAAATACGATTTTTAGGTTTTCTAGCGAAACCACACAATCCCTACTAATATCCATGTTTAAATCCATATATAACTCGTGAAACGGGTCAAGCCCTCGCTCAGAACTAAAGGATCCTTAACATCGGCACTCACTGCATAAGCTCATAGGGCAAGATGAAGATCCGGAAAAAGGTTAAACAGATCGTCAACTTCACCTTGGCATGCTTCCATCAGCGCTGAAACGACAGCATTGAACGAGAAGAGAACTAAGGCAAGGCTGGTGATGTGCCACTGTATGGAGGGCTCAGAGAGAGTAGAAGCACTTTCCTTCACGCTGAGTGTGAACTTCCGATTTCAGGATGCTCTTAGACCAGGAAGATTGCTTATGACATCAATCAGCTAGGTCCGTCGTATGTCGAATAGTTTGTCAATGCATGCTTCCCTTTCTTATGCTAAAGTTAGTCTTTAGAAAGTTTTCTGATGAGCAAACCCTTTTTCTTCAGATCCCTTTTAGTAATAAAGAAATGTTAAGCTCACAATGTGTAGAAGTTCCTTACCTCAAGGT
The DNA here is from genome assembly GCA_002018475.1 of Nicotiana obtusifolia. Taxonomy (NCBI): domain Eukaryota; kingdom Viridiplantae; phylum Streptophyta; class Magnoliopsida; order Solanales; family Solanaceae; genus Nicotiana; species Nicotiana obtusifolia. Next base: position 144,535 of record MCJB01008246.1, on the reverse strand, counting down.
AGATCACCCCAACATCGTCCAAGCAAGAGAGGAATGAGTGAAATGAGCAAAAATCCCGATTGAGCAACATATATTCTGCCCAGGCGTCTTCGCACCTGCGGCTCTGCTTCTGCTGAAAAATGTCTGCTCCTGCAGAAGTCACTTAGACCCCGACCAGCTACACCTGGGGCCCAAGGCTCACACTGCGAGGGAGCTTCTGCGGCCCTCCCCTCGCTTCTTCGCTTCCACTCTTAGGTGATCCCATCAGCTTTTGCGAAGCCACCTACGCCTTTCCAACTCCGCATCTGCGGAGCGTAGCCCGCAGATGCGGAAATCCTCCTTGCACCTACGACCACTGCCTAGCTCACCCAGAACCGCTTCTATGACTCCTTGGCCGCTTTTGCTATCTTGCACCTGCGGCCATAAACCTCGGAAGTGCAATCACACTAGAAGCCTTAAGCTTCAGCAATTCCTCAAGTCTAAAACTCAACCCAATTCCAATCCGATTTGCACCGGAGGCCCCCAGGACCCCATCCAACCATATCAATGCATCCTAAAACATGATACAAACTTAGTCGAAGCCTCAAATCATGCCAAACAACATCAAAATTATGAATCGACGATCGAAATCATTCTTTGAACTTTCAAACTTTAAACTTCGTCGAACACGTCCGAATTATATTTAAACATCTCGGAATGACGCCAAACTTTACGCACAAGTCACAAATCAAGATATGAACCTACTCCAAGGCTCGGAAACCCAAACGGACATCGATAACACCAAATTCCACTTCAAACCAAACTTAAGGAATTCTTAAACGTTCAAAATGCCAACTTTCCATAATGAGCGCCGAAATGATCCCGGACCACCTGATACTCAACCCGAACACACGCCCAAGTCCGAAATCATCATATGAACCTATTGAAACATTCAAATCCTGATTCTGAGGTCGTTTACTCAAAAGTCAAACCTTAGTCAACTCTACCAACTTAAAGCTTCCGAATTTAGAATTTCTATCCAAATCAAATCTGAACTTCCTGAAATTCAATTCCGACCACACGTACAAGCCATAAAACATGAAGTGAAGCTACTCACGGCCTCAAACCGCCGAACGACGCACTAGAGCTCAAAACGATCGGTCGGGTCGTTACATTCTCCCCTAGTTAAATATATGTTTGTCCTCGAATGTGCCAAGAACCGTCCCGGAGTTGTCCAAAATCACTATTGAACACCTCGAGCACCTATCCGTGCCACCACAATCCACGTGAGCACATTAGCTCGGCCCAGACTGAAGATCCTTACTTTTTCTTATCCAATAAGTCTTAGAACCAGGTTCCAACATCCAGAATTCTCCACGAGGCCCGATTCTAACATAGGAACACCACAATCACTACACACTGTACCGAAACATGATCATGCATCAATGCTGAAATCATACCATGTACCACATAATTCTTTTGCCCATAATAACATCCTCCGACCACAATTGCTGCAATTTCTCGAATCTGATGCCCGCAATACACCTCATAACACATATAAGTCCTGTTCCAACTCTCGCAATACTACCAAGACGAAAGAGATGTGTAGAAACTCATAACCACCTAACCAAATCAATAAATCATGGAGTCCCTTCACCTGACAAGAGCCATTAGCTCATTTTGAGCTGAATAACGATAGTTTCTCTCTAATATACCCTACATAAATATGATCGCATTAATCGCAGGTCCAATAACCTCGTCTTACCCAGTACAAGCTGCTCGGGAAATAAGCCACCTCAAACACCGTCTAAAATCTCATATAGGGCCATCAAAGCGCCAACTAGCTACAACTCGAAGGTGACCTATAGGGTAGAACGAACTATGGCAAAGAACCACCCAGCCCACGTAACGAATGAAATGGAAAAACCAATGTTATGGTCCTATCTCGAAGATGGGAAACAAGGTACACAAAATAAGTAAAAGGAACTGACTTAACATCTTACTATTGCGGCGTGCAACCCGATCCAAATATGACACTGTTGCAGCGTGCAACCCGATCCAAACATTACATCGTTGTGGCGTGCAACCTGATCCACACAATATACCCCTGGCGGCGTGCCACCCGATCCACACATAACAATCAATAAGGAAACACCCATCAAGAGGAAATGCTTATACTTACAAAATGCCCGAATATCAACCACAAGCACGCCAAGTGCATAATACAACCCTGGGGAGATAGATAGTGCCATATGCTACAAAAAACCCAAGCACGACTAAGGTGCAATAAATGACCTGCATCTGGAGAGCTATCTTTCTCATATAACACCACAAGCTACACGAGATCACAAAACAAGTGTAAATAATCAAGTCGTCTCATAACCCACCTGGCACAATAGAGTATAACATGGAATAGCTGATGACGAGAATAACATCCAACGCCTGAAGACTCCCCCATAAGGAACACTACGCTGAATAAACACATCCGGCTTGATGTAGAGCACACATTCACATTAGACCTACCAACGGACCTCAAGCTGATTCTGATCATTCCATACTAGGCCAACAACCTTTCAAGGATCCACAATGGCCCTATTCATGACACACACGAGCAGTCGTCCAATCCGGAACAAGCTTCCACAGTCCATAACCAAATGAATAGAGCACCTTTCAGGCATAAACTCCCACATTAGTGATAGTACTAGAATCTCCATACTTGGTTTTAATCCTTAACAATCAAGTGACTAATATGTCACACTTATACAATTTTCCTGTGGGATACGCTCCCACGACCTACAGCACCAAGTAGCAAAGTCTGCACCTCGATACCACTAACTGTACTAATTCTGTAAAGCAAATCACGAATCTGCAAATCAATACACAATGCCCTTCCACAGAATGCCATTCTCAGGCGACATTAAGATAATGCCAGCTTACTCTAAATTTTTGAATCCTTCCCTACCTATCCGAGCTTGTGAAATTCTTATCACCACTGAGCTGCAACCTTGATCCTCAACTTCCAATTCCCATGCTGCGCTGCTCACTACACCTATCATGCCGCTACGCGAGAGTACAAGAATTCATTATAACCCCTGAACTACTAGTAGAATAAACACTTCATTGGCTAGAAACCTTCCACTTAACTCATTTCAGAAGAACCAGTGCAACACGCAACTGAATTCCCACGACCGCAGAAAATACAAACCTCAAGTCGTGGTCTAAACCGCCATAACTCTTTCGGGATCCATTTACACAACAAGGCCATAGGAATCGAATACCTCCTAAATCAAGCAAATTATGGTGGCTGTCAAGCCCGCATGTACAATCACAAACCACCTGTATAACTTAACATGCCGTAGGAACTGATCATTGCCACAATCATGCTGATTAAAACCATTACTAACTTCTTCCAATTTACTCTTGACTTGCCTTAGAAATATTAATAGCTCCATTAAAAAACATAACAAAACTCAACCGAAACTCATCCTGAGTGACCCAAATTACGAGATCACATCGTTTCAATACCCATGAACAATCCCATACCCTCTTCGTGCGCACGATGGCATCTCCAACTGGTACACCCATTCTGAAAGACCTTCTGCGAATTTGAAGTTGTTTCTCCCATTCCTCCAATACTACCCCGCAGACCCGATGATAACATAGAAAATTCCCCAAGTATTCTTCACACTCTGCTACAAAATCCCGGTCTTCAGCCACACCACGAACCCAAAATCCTTAGACACTACGCTAACATTCTTGAACCCATTCGAACCACTATTGAGAGTCACCTACCATGACCTGGTCCCGAATATAACCAAACTCCAGTGCTTTGTTAGCACATGAACACTCGCCAAGAAGCAACCGGATAAATTCCTTTCCTTATACATCACCTCCACAAGAAGTATAAACTCTGAGTCTTTCCAAAACCTGCACATGGATCGTAAGGCAAAATATAGCACACATTCATCAAGTTCTTTGCTCGAATTACCGCTGATGTTTTCTTTTCATAGTCATCAATAATCCACCAATACATCGATAACCAGAAACCGCACAAGCAAACAACCACATGATCCAATCGTAGACGGTGGGCTCTCCCACATAGCTTTCCGCTACAATCACATAAATCTAGAACCCACAATGATTCTCCTTCTCAATTACCATGATCTCGCACTGTTAACCCGCCAAATTCTTGCAATCTCATGTTAAACTTTTCATAAAAATTTCCAAATTATCAACCATAATCGCACATTCGACCTCCTAACAGTTGCACCATCTTCTTCAAGCGATCCAAGCTCACATCCCAGTACATGCCTCCCCCTATGCAGAAAGTAGAACTCTTCGTAGAACTTCATCAAGAATCACGTAATAGCTAACCCGCTCACAGGAGATAGCCCACCTGTGGAATTCCATTTCGACATCTTCTAACGCCATTGCCCTGGTTACAACTACCACGAAATCAGCAAACTCTCCTAAGCCCATGCTCGTCCACCAGTTGTAAAAGTCTGTTCATTCCCCACTAGCATCCATTGAAAGTCCAGCCATACGCTCCAAACTCGAAGTCAGGTTGCACCCAAAAACGATAATCACGCATTTCACACTCCTCTTCCATACAAGCAAACTCCTCTCTGTCATATTCAATATTCCTCAGTACAGTAGCCACCGTTCCAAATGAAATTTATAGACTTAGTCATTGACCACCATGATCCCCAAATTGCTCTAAACTTCCTCAAAGTATGTGGCTATCCTACCACGGAATCCATAAGCTACTCTTCCATTCCCACTTCGATAAACCCATCTCCTTAAGCAAATTTCTCGGCCTCTGTTGTTCATACTTGGCCTGCTAGCAATTCAACCACCACGAGACACCTCCCACTATATCCTTCCTCATCTTTCGCTGCCCAAATACTGCCTCAAATAAAAAGCCATCTCTGTAGCACCTGAACTAATAAATTGCTACCAACTCTCAGCCTCCTCAAAATCATCTTTCTCGAGCCATCAATATCAGAAACACCAATTCGATTCTGAAATCGCTACACATCGCCATCTCTGACAATCGTTTCTCAAGCACCATTTTACAACACCCTGCCTTGAAGGCAAATCAAAGAAGACCATAACACTGACGAGCCTTAATGCGTTCAAACAAAGACGATGACACCAGGTCACAAATGAAAATTTCCATCAAGTTCGAAAATATCTGATCTCGCTACTCCGTCCACCGAGGCCTGAACATCCATAGTCCAATTGCCTTCCTCCGCTGGAATTAAATGCTAAACCTCTAAACATGAACCGAGTAGTCCTCATTTCGAGTCATTCATTATCGTGGCACATAAATAAGCACCTTACTCATTAACATCATAATGCATAGTGCATAGCCTCAAAATCGTAGTCAACGCTAACATTGCGGTGAAATGACATAACATCCCTCCACGAGGCGACGACAATAGCCCAATCAAATATGCAGGGAGAAATGTCTTGCACCACATCTGCAGTACCATTACAACTCCTCGATGTCCGATTCATAACAAGCGCTCAACATCGTATAGGAATGAGCAGGAAAGAGATGAAAGCATAAGCTTCAATGGAATCAAATCACACGACGAGGAATCAATAAGGGAGGTGCTCCTAACAGCCCTGTAGCCTCTCAAAGATAAGTACAGACGTCTCCATACAGATCCGCAAGACTCTACTATTCGCTCATGACTCATGAGACCTAAGTGAACCTAAAGCTCTGATACCAAGCTGTCACGACCCAAAATCTACTATAGGCCGTGCCACAAGTGCATGAGCATTTACTAAGGAGTACAACAATAATACAACATCTGTCTGATATGTAAATAAAACAAGATAAAGTAAATAGTACGACGGAGACTCTGTGGGCTGTGATATGTAGCCTGAAATGCAGCTCACCATAAAGTCTCCTCAACAGCTGCGCCTACGAGCCCAGATGTCCACCAAAGGAACCTGTCAGATCCTGCACATTTAGTGCAGAAGTGTAGCATGAGTACGTAAATCAACGCGTATCTACTAAGTACCTAGTCTAACCCCGGAGAAATAGTGATGAGGGGCCGAAATTAACACTTGCTAGGGGTCCAATAAAGCAGTATGATAAATCCTAAACAGATATGAAGCACAACAGTAATTGTGGGATAAAACGGTAACCAACGTAATCTTTCATAAATTTTTTTAATGCTGTAAATTTCTCAATCTTATATTCTATCTCAACAGCTCAAAAAATATCAATTGTCAATATCAAATGAATAAGGACTACCATATGAAATGCCAGACATCGGTGGAAGGATAATATCGTGAATATTCAGACTGCTAGCAATATAACACACGATTATGCCGAGATCGTACGGCCCGCTCCACAAGAAAGGAAGAAACTTATCCGATTACGAGTCACATTCTTACAACATAGATACAGGTGCATCGTAGGGAATACACCCCTTTACGTTTATCAAATATCTTGGCAACAACTCAAGGTGAAAAAGCTCGGCCTAATATATATATATATATATATATATATATATATATATATATATATATATATATATATAT
>MCJB01008246.1:108002-137738 GCA_002018475.1 Nicotiana obtusifolia | reverse complement strand
GTATATATATATATATATATTGTCCATCAACTACCCCTTTCGGCCTGATCTTAGGCCCTGACTCACCCTCCGTGAACGAACCTTGCGGAGGAACCCTTAGGTTTTTGGGGCATTGGATTCTCACCAATGTTTGCGTTACTCAAGCTAACATTCTCGCTTCCGCTTCGTCCACCACCGCACGCACGGAGCTTCCCTCTAAGGCAGAACGCTCCCTTACCGATGTAGTTTTACATCCCACAGCTTCGGCAGATCGCTTACCCCCGTTCATCTTCGGCGCAAGAGCGCTCCATCAGTGAGCTATTACGCACTCTTTCAAGGGTGGCTGCTTCTAGCCAAACCTCCTGGCTGTCTCTGCACCCCTACCTCCTTTATCACTGAGTGATCATTTAGGGGCCTTAGCTGGTGATCCGGGCTGTTTCCCTCTCGACGATGAAGCTTATCCCCCATCGTCTCACTAGCCGACCTTGACCCCTGTTATTTTGAGGTCATATCTAGTATGTATGTATATGTATGTGTGTATATATATATGTGTCTCTGTGTGTGTGTGTGTGTGTGTTTGTTTCTAAATCAATTTCAATCGTAATTTCAATTAATTAAGCTAGTAAAATGAATCTAAATAATTCAAATATTACATTATAAGGTCCTAAGTCTACCCGGGCATAAACATGCTTTAGCTACGTACGGACTCTCGTCACCTCATGCGTATGTAGCACCCACAACTAGTAGCATGCAACATTTACGTCACCTAGAGGGTAGTTTCCCCCTCACAAGGTTAGACAGGAGACTTACCTCGCTCCGTAGTTCCAATAATCAGCTCCATTGCCTCTCTAACTCCTCAATTCAAAGCCAAACGATCCGAAACTAGTCAAATAACATGCAAACCAATAAAAATATACTCCAACACTCATAATGAATTAGTTCATAACAATTTTCAACTCCTCTCCAAAAGTCAACAAAGTCAACTCTCTGGCCCACGTTCCTGGATTCCAAAAATTCTTGAAGATAAACTTTACCCATAACGTTACGAACTCAAATATATGATTTATTCCAAATTCCAGGTCCAATTTCATGGTCAAAATCCAAAAATATGATTTCTAGGTTTTCTATGAAAACCCAACAATCCCTACTAATATCCATGTTTAAATCCATATATAACTCATGTACTTAGCTCAGAATGTGTAGAAGTTCCTTACCTCAAGGTAGATGACGAAGTTGGCTCCTCCAAACCACCCCAAAATCGCCCAAGCAAGAGTGGAAGGAGTGAAATGAGCAAAAATCCCGATTGAGCAACATATATTCTGCCAAGCATCTTTGCACTTGCGGGCACCCCAGCCGTACATACGGCTCCGCTTCTACAGAAAAATGTCAGCTCCTGCGGAAGTCACTTAGGCCTTGACCAGCTGCACCTATGGCCCAAGGCTCGCACCTGCAAGGGCGCTTCTGGGCCCTCCCCTCGCTTCCGCGCCTCCGCGCTTGCGTGATCCCATCCGCTTCTGCGAAGCCAGCCATGCCTCTCCAACTCCGCATCTGTGGAGACTCATCGCATCTGCGGGCTCGCAGATGCAGAAATCCTCTCATACCTGCGACCACTGCCCAACTTACCCAGAATCGCTTCTACAACCCCTTGGCCGCTTTTGCGGTCTCGCACCTGTGGCCATAAACCACGCTGGTGCGATCACACTAGAAGCCTTAAACTTCAGCAATTCCTTAAGTCCAAAACTCAACCCAATTCCAATCTGATTCGCGCCCGAGGCTCCCGGGACCCCATCCAACCATACCAACGCATCCTAAAACATGATATGAACTTAGTCGAAGCCTCAAATCATGCCAAACAACATCAAAATTATGAATCGACGATCGAAACCTTTCTTTGAACTTTCAAACTTTAAACATCGCCGAACGCGTCCAGATTATACTTAAACATTCCGGAATGTCGCCAAACTTTACGCACAAGTCACAAATCACGATACAAACCTACTCCAAGGCTCAGAACTCCAAACGGATATCGATAACACCGAAGTCCACTTCAAACCAAACTTAAGGAATTCTTAAACTTTCAAAATGCCAACTTTCCATAATGAGCGCTGAAATGATCCCGCACCACCCGATACTCAACCCGAACACACACCTAAGTCCGAAATCATCATACAAAACTATTGAAACCTTCAAATCCCGATTCCGAGGTCGTTTACTCAAAAGTCAAACCTTAGTCAACTCTTCCAACTTAATGCTTTCGAATTTAGAATTTCTATCCGAATCAACTCTGAACTTCCTGAAATTCAATTTCGACCGCACGTACAAGTCATAAAACATGAAGTAAAGCTACTCACAGCTTCAAACTGCTGAACGATGTACTAGAGCAAACGACCGGTGGGGTCGTTACAGCCAACCAGTTGAGCTACTAAGGTTGTGCAAGATAGTGTTTCAATTGGGTGGCTGAAAGATATTAATGGCTTCTTTCATTTTGGCCCACTAGCCCAAAATAGTTACAGGAGGTAGCACAATTATACAGAATATAGACACCAATTTTGTATATTTATGTATATTTTCGTAGAATAGCTAATGCCAACACAATATATTGAATCTTTTTTTTTAAAATTTATTGGCTATTTTAAACAAGAATATTCATCATAATAGAAAATACATAACATATGGTATATTATAACTATCAACTTGTTTTTGCTTTGTACACCTAATCACCTCAGGTTCAGCCACTTGCTGCATTTTTTTCGGCCCTCCTGTTCATCTAATAAGACCTACATATTCATAATTACAATGAAAAAGGAGAGAGAGAACTTAAAATAGGAAAATATTAAGGTGAAGAAGTCATTATAACAATGCAGATACCTATATAAAGTTAAATTTTAGGGCATCAGGCCTCACTCTCACTAGCAAAGTTTGCGGAAGGAAATAATTCATCAATTAAAGATTTATATCTTGATATCCACGAAATGAGTATTTCCAAATTTATGTACTCGATGCGAAGTGGTTGAACGTTGCTTGTAGGTTTGCCCGACTGAAAGCTTAGCTCCTTCATAGGCAATGAAAAATAATGTTCAACACGAATTTGTCAAACTTGAAAGGAAATTGAATGTAAAAGTTATCTATTTGGAAATAATTGAAAAGTACTAAAGATGTAAGAACTAGCTAGAAAACACTTCACAACATGCAAGATGCAATAATTAACAATAAAAGAAGATATAATCTTTAGGATGTGAAAAATCGATCCGATGCACTCTATAAAAGGTGTTGATTTCGGAGTAGTTTTCCTTTACGAACGTCTTACTCCCAAGATAAAATAATGGGATTTTTACCTTTTTATATACTAATTAAAATTTTATTACCTTCTTTATTCAAGTTTAAATTTAATTATATAGGCATATACATTTTACCAAGTATATACATTTTAAGAATTAAATAAGTATTCCTTTATATTAGAAATTGATTAAGGAATCAATTATTTCCCATCCTTATTCTCTCTCCCTCATGCGCTATCTCTCTCTCTCTCTGTATCTCTCTTTCCTGCTCTCTCTCTCTCTCTCTCCGTCTCTCTGTCTCTCAATCTCTCATTCTCTGTTCTTTCCCTAATTTTTCTTCCTCTGATGTTCTCTATTTTTTATCCTTTCATGTTGTATATATTTTTAATGGAATTCATCAATGGATTTCGATTGTTTTACTGTAGAGTTTTAACTTAGCAATTTTCTTTCATGTTGCACAATTGGGATTCAAATTGAAATTGTGTATCAATAAATTTTGAAGGTGTTTGACTCTCCACCATTAACAGCCATTAAAAAGCTTTGAAGCTTTGAAATAGAATTTAGGTTTTCAAAAACCATAATTTTTTTGGATTGGGTGTTGTTGCAAATAATTGAGAATAATGTTTGAAGTTTATTTCTCAATTTTGAGGGTGTTTGGTGAAGACTAGACTTGATTTTGGCTGAATTTCAGATTGAAACTCGAAGAAGAAGAAGAAGACATAACATACCATATACTTACGAAATTAGTAAAGTTGTAGTATAATTGTTTGAAAATTGTATTATGTTGTAGTTATATATTTTTCTTATTTGAATATTGTATGAAAGCTAAAAAATAGTTGTATGTTGTATAAATCATTGTATAAAATTTGTATTTAGGTTATCAATACTATCATTTTTACAAAAAGTTGTTGATATGTATCAAAATTATATTAAGAGAGAAAGTTTTGATTGGAATTTTAGAGAGGAAGAAGCACACACCACATACAAAATATATACAAATCAGATACAAAATATACAAAAGACATATTGTATAAAATTTGTATGAAAATTATATTAAAGTTGTATGATGTAGTAGTTGTATTTAACTGGGTAAGAAGTATGTATGAAAGTTGTAGATAAGTTGTAAATAAGTTGTATATTGTATAATTAGTTGTATGAAATTTATTTTTATTACGTATGTTGTTGTAGATATGTCAAATGTTGTATTAAATTTGTATGAAATTTATTTTTAATTTGTATGACGTTGTACGATGCATTATCAAAATAGGATGTGTTGATTAGAGGCATTGATTTTTGTAAACTGGGGCGTGTGTTGTCATGAAAGAAGTCCCCACTGAATAGGTTGTGTTTTAGTTTTCTTTTCTTTCTTTTTCTTATTAACCTTGTGCCCACTTTTTCCCCTTGATTTCTTTTGTTGATAAATTAAGAGGGTCCTTCTTTTCTGGCTTTGTTTTTTATCGTTCTCCGGTTTGCCATCAAATTTTTTCTTATGAGAAGCATAATATGATATCTATACTTTATTTATGGATAAGCGACATAATATATCAAACTACATTCTAATGAGATGGGATTTTCGTCAAAATCATTAGAGAAATTATTGAAATATTTTCAGTTTCACTTGTCTGCATCTTAACATTGCTACATGATCATTGCACTGGCTGAAGCAGTTTTCTTTCTTCTTTTGTTTCCAAAATTCAGACAATATGCTTGTCTACAAAAAAGATTTTAAAGAAAGAATAATTAGGGTGACATTTGCTTAGAAGTACTACTTATTTTGTACTCTCCAGTCTGTTTGCTATCTTTTCTTTTCTATTTTAAAAATATATAGATGATCAAGGAAGGGAAAGGTGGTTAACACCATTGTTCCCTTCAGTTATGTTTTTTTTTCAAGCAAAGAATCCCTTAATTTAAGGCACTAATAATGGATTGGTAGCATTTGTGGAATGTATATAATTTGTAAGTAATCCTTGTTTAGAGTGGGTAATATACAAAATTTGGACAAGTTTAGTAAATAAGTTTCAAATGTTATATAGGAAAGGAAAAAATCTCTAAAATAAATCACTCATAAATTTTTTAATGCACAAATAAGTTCCAAAAAACTCTTGAATATATCAAATAGTTTTTAGGAATTTAGAGTGATGAAAAAAGAGACCTTTGAGGAGAGTGAAATGATAGACTCAAACATGAAGTCAATAGTAAACACATTATATTTCGAATAACTCAACAAAAGAAAAAGAAAAAAAAACCCAACAAAATTAGTTAGCTATCAGTAGATCATTTAGCCATATACATATCTTTGATTCAGTTGTGCTGGTTGCCAAGGAGGGTCAAAGTTCTCAAGTCAGCCAATCTATTGGTTGCATAGACATACTTCAATCCAATCTCAGCTTCCATTAGCCTTGAACTTACCAGGGAGTCGAGCTTGGGACTTTTGTATCTAGTAGCTTGAGCGAATGTAAATTGAGAGTAACAATGATAGCATCTTGCTAAGTCGACCATGTCACTTAAAGGTCAAATTCTCTAATGCAGAACTCAAAAGCTTGATTTTGTTCAAATTTCTACTCAAAAGAAACAAGGATTTTAGATACGGGAATGCCGAGGAAATCTCTTTAGGAAATCCGATAGGCGTACATCCACAATCTATTTTCAAGACTTGTAGCATAGTGCAAGCGTGTAAGTCAAGTTCCAATGCCGATGATGATGAACTAAACAAGTGAAACTCCAGCAGATTTCGAGCTTTTATTTCTGTTGACCCAATGACACCGCCATTGACATGAACCTTTTCAAGTTGATTCAGATCAGGCACTGAGATGTAATAATTGCAACAATCTTTATAAGTTAATTCAACAATCGAAGAGCACTTGTCAATAAACATAGAGAAAGTTGTGAGATATATACAAACAGAATCGAAATATATCTCTTTCAATAGAGGAAACTCGTTAATATCAACAAAGTTTTCCTCCTTAAGGGTGCAACCTTTTAAGCGCAGGACGGTTAATAATCTTGACTCAAAAATTGCAGGGGACGAATCGAAAAAGGTGCAACTAGAACAACGTGAGAACAGATAGAATCCAGTGAAAGTAGTGTTGTCCGCAGCAGCAAGTTTGATCAGACGGTGAGTGCTATAGAACCTGTCATTGCAATAATATGTGTCTGTTGAAAGCGTTTGTACAAATTTGCGATCATGAAAGGATGATATCATGTGATGCCACTTGCTGGAAACAAGAGAAGCTGTTGCTCTCTGTCTCAGAGTTAGACAAGAGAGGATATTGCGGTCATGAAAGGTGGAACATTTGATGGGAAAGAAGGAAAAAAAAGAAAAAGAAAATCCACAAATAGAATAAAGATGAAATTAAATCTTATGGGATATTCGAATGAAGATCCTTCACAAAATCTAATTGAATTAATGAATATTTCAAGTCGGTGGCTGAAAAATGTTTTTCTTTTTAACCATTATGACAATTATAAAGACTTCAAATGTTTATTAACATGCAACTGATACACAAAGTGCTTCCGATTGAGATGGAGAATTGCAAGTCGGTAAGCAACCCGAGGAATGTGGAGTTAAATTGCCACGCATGAAGATGAAGATAAGATCAATCTCACACATAATAAGAGTCCGGTTGGAAGCTTGAGTCGTACTAGTAACAATTTAAGACAACATAGTAGTAATTATGTAAACAATCAAAAAATTTAAGTTGTTAGCTAGGTCGTTCGACTAACATTCGACTGTAATGTTCTTAGATACTGAATCCAACACGTACCGTCCAAAGGAATGAATCCATTGCTCTCTTTTAGCTCAAAACCAAAGTAAAACGCATCACCTAATTTTCAGATTCCACCATTGAGTCCATTGGCTAGCACATACCATATATCATTGAAGTATATATTATGGCAGAGTCCCACACCAATTTAAGAAGTCACTAAATTCAGATTTCTAATAGACTATACATCATACTGTCCAAGGAAAGAGAAAAACAGTAAGTTCATTTCTTATAACGTGTAATAGTAATGTATTTAATAATAAAGAACAATACATAAACCCCTCTAAACTTGATTCGGTTTACAACTTAGATATGCTATGTCCCACCGACCTATTTATTGAAGTACTCTTGCGTAGTTGCTTTGCTGATTCATTCAAACCTGCATTAAGGTTACAGATTACTCATCATTTAATCAAATGAAAAACTACGACCCAACTTATAAAAAAAATTTAAAACGACCAAATTGTATGTCGTAAATGTTAACTTCCATCATATTGTTGTTAAACCAAAAAAACTAAAAGAAAAAAGATCTGTGTAAAAAGGCAATTACCATTGAAATCCAAAGCTAATTTGATGAGTAGCTCGTCTCGTAATTGAGGCAAGGATCTTAAAACCTTTCAATAAACAACGCCAACACATGTAAGTACTACATTTATAACACTTATCGGATTTCTTCTCCCAGCTTTTCAGTGTATCCAGTAGGACCTACAGATTCATAATATATGTACGTACAACGAGAAAAAAGGGGAGAAAGAGATGTAAAGATAAGAAAATATTGAGGTGAAGAAGTCGTAACTTTGCAAAATAACTGTATAAAGTTATTTTTTGAGGAATCTGAATTCACTCTCACTAGCAAGGTCTTCGGATGAAAATAACTAAAACAATTCATTAATGAAAGATTCATATTTTGATAGCCACGAGAATAGTATTTCCAAATTTATATGCTTGATACCAAGTGGTTGAATAATGCTTCTAGGATCGCCGAAATGAACTCTTACCTCCTTCATAGACATGAAAAATTATACTCAACACGAATTGTCAGACTTGAAAAAAGATTGATTTGAAAATTTTAATTACTCTGAAATTGTTAGTAAAATACTAAAGACGAATCATGAAAATACTAACTAGAAATACACTTAACAGCCACATGATGCAATAATTAACAATAAAATAAGAGAAAAAGTTTAGAATGTGTATGATAGAACCTAAGGGTCCACCAAACTTATATAGAGTACTGGGTTCTCTATTAGTTATTATAGAACGCACGCATATAGCAGTAAATAAATGATACTAGAGTTTTACGTGAAAAACTCCCGACTCACGGGATTAAAAATCACGATCTACCCATGTAGGATTTCAACTTCACTACTGAGCAAACTTTCAGATTACAAACTATTGTAACCTAGGAATTAACCTCTTAATCCCTCACTAACTTGTAATAACTCTATCACAAGCCCCTTTGTAATACTCTATTACAAAACTTACAACTCGACTAACTCTAGCCAAGACACAAACTCATGATTTATGATTTTACAAAGGTTTCCTACACAATGCTTCTAACTAAGCTAAGTAGGAATTACAAGTAAATCACTTTGACAAAGGTGCTACACAAGTAAGGACAGACAATGACTCTATGCAGGAAACTGGTCCTTCGTTATGTTGCTCTTTGTTCTTAACGCCTTGAATGTCACGTGCAGGTTGGCAATACATTTGAGAGAGAGCTTGATCAGTTCTGGAGTGTGCAAGTGTTTTGTTTTGCCTTTCCTTCATGTTAATATTACATAAGTGACATCACTTGAATGATGTAAGCATGTTTGGTACAAAGGTATTCCCCAAAAAGTGACTGCTCCGCTATCTGTACTGTTCCGTGTATGCAGAGGAACAGTTGCAGTCACTTTACAGCTGTGAGGAGTTGACTGGTACTATCAACAAGGGAACTGGTGTGGGTCTGTTCCCTATGTTGTTTCTTGGATTCTGAGTGTTAGAACATGGCCTAGAGTTGAGATTTGTTGATCTTGAGTGTTTTTAGGATGTGGAGCAGGTTCCCAATTTGATTCTTAATATTAACTTTGTCAGATCATCGAAACATAGCACGACACACAACTTTTATCAGTGTAAAAATACATTATGGTAGATGTTGTCATCTTAATAGATTTCTGTCGCTACTCATGTCCAAATAGTCAAGTCAGATCATACCCAAACAAAATGGAAACTCAACTCATGATTAGCTATCAAGGATCATTTTACCAAGCACGTACCTTTGATTCTGTTGTGTTAGTTACCAAGGACAAGGTCATTTTTTCCCCCAAATCTTTTGCAAAAGTTCTCAAGTCAGGCAATCTATTGGTTGCATAAACATACTTCATCCCAATCTCAGCTTCCGTTAGCCTTGAACCAACCACTGGAGACGAGCTTGGAACCTTTTTTGTATTTAGTAGCTTGAGTGAACGTAAACTGAGACTAACAATGATATTATTGACGTAGGCGAGCTTGATCAAGTTATGTTCGAAGCTACGTTCGTTTATGCCTCGGAAGAAGTTATATTCATGTCATGATTGTGCAATAATGGAAGAAGCGGGCAGCATGTTGGATAAGACAAGAAAAAGCATTGATTAGCCTTGGAAAAGGAGGGCCGTGCACTAGTTGAGGCCGAGAACTTAATGAACGCCTCAACTAGCTCTTAGTAGTTATTTTGCATAGTTAGTTTTGAGTAAGACAATGGTACTTATTTGGCCCTACGTGGTCACTTGACAATTAGCCAAATTATTGGCCCTTTTGCTAGTTATTCTTTTCCTAGTTGATTTAGGTTAAGTCTCATCCTATATAAGCCACAAGACTACATCATTTTTAGTACCTTTTAACCTTACATTATTAATCAATAAACAAAAACCGGCGACCTCCTTAGGTTCTCCAAAACTCTCTGTGTGTGAACTTGTTCAATTTTGGTGTGATTCCAAATTGAACTTGTTCCTTTTCTTGATCAAACAATTTGGAAGTCCATCGTTGTCTTGAGGGTTATTTGTATAGTGTAGGTTCTCCTTGACTTCATCAAGAAGGTAAGTAGACTAGTTCCTACTTGATGTTTTGATAGATCATTGAGCGTCTTGCTTTTATCCTTATTTTTTTATTTTCGAATTCCTTATTACATCAGTTGGTATCAGAGCTTGGAAAGGGTTTGTTCTTATAATCCCAATCCTATTCTTCGTGCCTTAGTTTTAGGTTCTTTCTTTAATTTCATTTTCTATCCAAAAAAAAAGTGACCAAAAAGAAAAGAAGAGAAAAATCGAGAATTGTTGTTGATTGAAGTTGCTAAAACATCTATGGTTGAAATCTTGAAGTCTTGATTGTTAAAAACCGTTTTCGAAACCTTCGGATCAAAATCTCGCTTATCGACCGGAAATTGCCAAAATTCTAACTTCGCCGATTCAAACCTAATTCTACACCGGACCTTCAAAATCAATTCCGATCGCACTCCTAAGTCATAAATCACCTCCCGAAGCTAACCGAACCTTCGGGATTCACATCCGAATCCTCTAACTCATAAGTCAACATCCGGTCGACTTTTCTAACTTAAACCTTCTTAAAAGAGACTAAGTGTCTCATTTCTTACCAAATTCACTCTGAACGCAAACTGCTCAACTCGATCACATAAAACACGAATAACGAAGCGTAAATGAAGTAGGAATGGGGAAGATGGAGTGGTAACCCACGAGACGACTGGCCAGATCGTCACATTCTCCCCCTCTTAAACAAGCGTTCGTCCTCGAACGAGTCAAGAAGCATACCTGAAGTCCCAAATAGGTGAGGATATCTGCTCCGCATACCTGAAGTCAAGAAGCATACCTGAAGTCCCATACCTGAAGAACCATCTGAATACTTGACTGGTAGCTGTTGTTATAAGCGAACTCTGCAAGCGGTAGAAATTCATCCCATGAACCTCCAAAATCAATAACACATGCACGCAACATGTCCTCCAGTATCTGAATGGTACGTTCTGACTGCCCATCCGTCTGAGGATGAAATGCTGTGCTCAATTCCACCTGAGTACCCAACTCCCTCTGCACGGCTTCCCAGAACTGTGAAGTAAACTGCGTACCTCTATCTGAAATGATAGAAATTGGAACACCATGTAGCCGGACAATCTCTCGGATATAAATCCTTGCCAACCGTTTTGAAGAATAGGTAGTACACACAGGAATGAGGTGCGCGGACTTGGTCAGCCGATCCACAATTACCCAAATAGCATCGAACTTCTTCAAAGTCCGTGGGAGTCCAACCACAAAGTCCATAGTGATCCGCTCCCATTTCCACTCGGGGATAGTTATCTGCCGAAGCAAACCACCCGCCCTCTGATGTTCATATTTTACTTGCTGACAGTTGAGACACCGAGCTACGAATCCCACAATATCCTTCTTCTTCCTTCTCCACCAATAATGTTGCTTCAAATCCTGGTACATCTTTGCGGCACCCGGATGAATAGAATACCGTGAGCTATGGGCCTCCTCCATAATCAACTCTCGGAGCCCATCCACATTGGGTACAAATCCGGCCCTGCATCCTCAAAACTCCATCGTCGCCGATGGTCACATCTTTAGCATCATTATGCTGGACTCTGTCCTTAAGGACAAGCAAATGGGGATCGTCATACTGACGCTCCCTGATGCGATCGTATAACGAAGACCGAGAAACCACGCAAGCCAATACCCGATTGGATTCTGAGATGTCTAATCTCACAAACCTATTGGCCAAGGTCTGGACATCGACTGCGAGAGGTCTCTCTCCAACTGGAATGTATGCCAAACTCCCCATGATTACTGCCTTTCGGCTCAAAGCATCGGCCACCACGTTGGCCTTTCCCGGATGGTATAGTATAGTAATATCGTAATCCTTGAGCAATTCCAACCATCTCCGCTGCCTCAAATTTAGATCCTTTTGCTTGAACAGATGTTGAAGGCTACGGTGATCAATAAATACCTCACAAGATACGCCATACAAGTAATGCCTCCAAATCTTTAAAGCATGAACTATGGCAGCCAGATCCAAATCATGCACGGGATAGTTCTTCTCATGAGGCTTCAACTGACGAGAAGCATAAGCAATAACTCTACCCTCCTGCATTAATACACAACCGATCCCAATTCTTGAGGCATCACAATATAAGGTATACGAACCCAAGGCTGACGGTAGCACCAATACTGGAGCTGTGGTCAAGGCTGTCTTGAGCTTCTGAAAGCTCTCCTCGCACTTGTTCGACCACACAAATGGAACACCCTTTTGAGTCAATTTGGTCAAGGGCGATGCGATGGATGAGAATCCCTGAACAAACCGGCGATAATAGCCTGCCAACCCAAGAAAGCTACGAATCTCTGTGACTGAGGACAGTCTAGGCCAACTCTGAACCGCCTCTATTTTCTTTGGATCAACCTGTATACCCTCGCTGGACACCACGTGTCCCAAGAAAGCCACTGAATTGAGCCAAAACTCGCACTTAGAGAATTTTGCATAAACCTTCTCCTCCCTCAATCTCTGTAATACAACTCGCAAATATTTTGCGTGCTCTTCCTGATTACGCGAGTACACTAGAATATCATCAATGAATACCACCACGAACGAATCTAGATAAGGTCAAAATACATTGTTCATTAACTGCATGAACGCTGCTGGGGCATTGGTTAGCCCGAAAGACATAACAAGAAACTCATAGGGGCCATATCTAGTCCGTAAAGCAGTCTTAAGAATATCTGCATCCCTGATCTTTAACTGGTGATATCCTGAACGGAGATCAATCTTAGAGAACACTTGTGCTCCCTGAAGCTGGTCAAATAAATCATCGATGCGAGGCAAAGGATATTTGTTCTTGATTGTTACCTTGTTCAATTGCCTATAGTCGATGCACATTCTCATCGTGCCATCTTTCTTTTTCACAAATAGAACCGGTGCACCCCAAGGTGACACACTAGGGCGAATGAACCCCTTGTCTAGGAGTTCCTGAAGTTTCTCTTATAACTCCTTCAACTCTGCCGGTGCCATACGATACGGTTGAATAGAGATGGGCTGAGTGCCCGGCACCAGGTCAATGCCAAAATCAATATCCCTGTCCTGTGGCATGCCCGGCAGGTCCGAGGAAATACATCAGGAAAATCCCGCACAACTGGAACAGAATCGATGCTTGGAGTCTCAGCTCCAACATCCCTCGCAAACGCTAGGTATGCAAGGCAACCCTTCCCAACCATACGCTGGCCTTTCAAGTATGATATCACCCTACTAGGAATATAATCGGTCACGCCACGCCACTCAATCCGCGGCACACCCGGCATAGCCAAGGTAACTGTCTTAGCATGACAGTCTAAAATAGCACGACATGGAGATAGCCAATCCATGCCCAAAATGACATCAAAATCTACCATGCTTAGTAGCAATAGATCCACTCGGGTCTCCAGACCCCCAATAGTTACTACACACGACCGATACGCACGGTCTACAACAACAGTGTCGCCCAACAGGGTAGACACATGAACAGGTAAAGCGAAAAACTCCCGGGGCGTACTCAAATAATGAGAAAAATATGAAGACACATATGAATAGGTGGAACCGGGATCAAATAACACGGAGGCATCTCTGCGGCAGACTGAAACAATACCTGTAATAACGGCGTCTGAAGCACTGGCATCTATTCTGCCTGGGATAGCATAAAATCGAGCCTGGCCACCGCCTGCTCGACCTCCCCCTCTGGGGCGGCCTCTGGCTGCCTGACCTCCACTCCTAACTGGCTGGGCGGGTGGTGAGGTAACTGGATCAACAGTCGAGGGTTGACCCCTCTGTTGGGACGATCTAGCACCACAATGAGGACAATAGCTCCGCACGTGGCCTATCTCGCCACACTCATAACAGTTCACTGGTGCACTAGTAAATGCAATCGGCCTAGAAGGACCCTAGGCCGACGGAGCATGAGCTGGAAGGGCGCTGAGTGATGACTGGCCCTGTTGCAATCCCTGATAACCACGACCTGCAGATGCCCCACTATACCCTGGATGAACTAGTTGAGCAGGCCTGAAGGAATGACCCCTACCTTGCTGAAACTGGTCTCTTGAGGGAGTACCACTGTAATTACCCGATCCTCGAGGCCTCTTAGCCTCCCTCTCCTCTCGCTCCTGACGGCGAACCGTCTCAATCTCGCGAGCTACGTCAACCACTTCCTTGAAAGTAGTACCTAATACTCTTTCCCTGGTCATAAGAATACGGAGATTATAGTTAAGGCCATCCACGAACAGACAGCGTGTCGAGCCAACTCAGAAAATTTGGACTCATATTGCGACACGGTCATATCCCCCTGTAGCAACCATTCGAACTGCCTACGCAGCTCCTCCCTGCGAGACTGCGGCACATACTTCTCCAAGAAAAGAGCGGAGAATTGTTGCCAAGTAAGGGGCGCTGCATCAACCGGCCTACGCCTCTCATACGCCTCCCACCAATTAAAGGCAGCTCCCGTAAATTGAAAGGTGGTGAATGCCACACCGCTAGACTCAAGAATCCCGGCTGTCCGGAGCATTCGCTGACACTTGTCAACAAAACCCTGGGCATCCTCGCCCTCAGCACCACTGAATGACAGAGGCTTGAGTCTGCCAAACCTCTCAAGGCGGCACTGTTCATCATCTGGCATAACTGGTATTATGAATTCCTGAGCCGGTGCAACTGGCTGGGCTGGAGGTACCCCCGGCATCTGAAGTCCCTGCACTACCTGCTTAGGCGTACGGGCAACTAGAGTCTGATTGCCTCCCCCGGCCTGTGAAGTGGTTGCGGCTGTTGTGCCTGAAACCGCCTAAGCCAGGCCAGTGCAAACAGATAATATCTGAGCCAAGGTCTCCTGAAGACCTAGAATAGCGATAGGCACAGCTGGTGCCTGAACTGGTGCTGCTGGAGCCTGTTCCTGAGCTGGGGCAGCTGGTGGATCAACAGATGCTGCCCTCGCCACTCTGCCTCTACCACGACCACGACCGCGTCCACGACCTCTGGTGGCCTCAGTGGGTGGTACTGGTGGTCGTCCACCTCGTCCGGTAGTTCGTGGCCTCACTATCTGTGGAAGAGCAAGATAGCAGAAGTTTTAGTACTCGGATCTAAAGTTCGCACGACAAGAATTTCAAGAATATGGAATTTTTTCTAAAAAGGTTCTGCAGCCTCTCGAAGATAAGTACAGACGTCTCCGTACCGATCCGCAAGACTCTACTAAAACCGCCCATGACTCGTGAGACCTATGTAACCTAGGCTTTGATACCAAGCTGTCACGACCCAAAATCCCAACCATGATCGTGATGGCGCCTCTCATGAAGACAAGGCCAGCCAATTCAACTAAACTTCATTCAACAGTTAAACAATACGAAAATAATACAAGTACGGTTTAATAACAGTAATTTATGAAAAAATATAGTGAACCATCCCGACTACAGCCCGAACAGGGGTGTCACAAAGTCATGAGCGACTAATGAAGGTCCTAATAATAAGATTACTATTACAAAATCTTTGGCACAATCGTTTGAAGATACTGGAAATAACATGATAAAAGAGATACGGCGCTGCGGATGCCAACAGCTACCTCGTAGTCTCTGAGTCGCCGCGCTAACAGTAGTAATCAATGTCTCGGAGCGGAACCGATAACGCCTGAATCTGCACGCATGGTGCAGGGAGTAATGTGAGTACTTCCAACTCAGTGAGTAATAATTATAAATAACATATGAGAGTAAGGAAACACATAAGGCATACAGCAATCCATAATGAAACAGTAACATGTAAATAATCAAGTCAATAACATAAAGTAAAAGAAATTATCATGACTGGCCAAGTCATATCTCGTGACGGCGTGTCACCCGATCCCATGGGTACCCGGCGCTTACTGTGGGGGGTGCAGTAGCGCAATATCTCGTGACGGCATGTCACCCGATCCAATTTATCATATTCCGTAGCGGCGTGCCACCCGATCCATTTATATCATAATCCGTGGCGGCGTGCCACCCGATCCCATTAAAATCATTTGAAAATATCATTTAAATTTCAAAACTGAGTTTAAGAAATGAAACAAATCAGTTAGAAGACAGTGATAAAGTACCCCTGAAGGGTTCACATAACCGGCACGAAGCCCAAATAATACCCCTGAAGGGTTCACATAACCGACAAGAAGCCCAAATATGGCAATCAGCCCAAATCGTGATGACCACACATAAGTTTCAATCAATTGCATAGTAAAATCATCAATCGGGACGGACCAAGTCTCAATCCCCAGTAGTAAATGACCCTACGCTCATCATCGAGTGCGAGTCTCAACTCAATATGGCACTACGATGTGCAAATCCGGGGTTTCAAACCCTCAGAACATCATTTAAGATCATTACTCACCTCAGTCCGGCTAAATCCTTAGCCCACGACACCTTTGCCCTTTGAATTGGCCTCCACGTGGGTCGAATCTATCCAAATTCAAAACAATTACGTCACAATATGTCGAGGGAACAAAGCCCGCGCGAAAACAATCAAAATTGCTAAGAAATCCTGAAATTGCCAAAACCCGAGCCCCGGGCCCACTTCTCGAAATTCAGAAACTTTTACCTCAACGAGTTCCTTATCTCATCGCGAGTTCATTCATACAAGATTTATTAAATTCCGACATCGGCTCGACCTCTAAGTCCCAAAATCCAAGCTTAGGGTCTTCCACAATTTTCCCCAACTTAAACCACCAGTAAAAATGCTAAAAATAGCTATAATCTTAGGTAAATCTTTCAAAATTGAGTTAGGAATACTTACCCCGATGTTTCCCTTAGAAACCCTTCGAGAATTTCTTCAAGACTTGCTTCAATCCGAGTTCTATGGCCCCAAGTATGTTTGAGGTGACCGAAATTCCTCCCTTTAAGAATTTATCTAAGAAAATCTCCTTTGGATGTAGTTTTGAGGTTGATTTGCTGTGATTCTATGGTATATGGAGGTGTTTCTCTACGTGGGTATCGAAAATGGGTTTTGCATGGCAAAATGGGCATTGAATTCTATTTATAGAGTGGTCAAAAATCGAGTTAAAACACCCTTGCCCGGCCAATTATGCGATCGCATACCTGTCGCATAACAGGTATGCGGTTCGCATATTTGACGTAGCCATCGCGAAGATAGCCCTAGCCTTCACCGTGAAATCAACACAAAGCGAAGTTTGCGGTTCGCATTTCATGGTTTGCGATCGCATTCTCGTTGCATTCCTGACGTAGATTTTGTCCAAGTTTCTGTCCCAATATGCGATCTCCACTGTTAAATATGCGATTCGCATTTCAGGTTTGCGGTTCGCATTCTGGCCGCATTTTGGTCGCGAATCTTGCCCAGATTTTTGCTTGTTTTTGCGACTTCTCTGTGAGATATGCAGTCCGCATTTGAGTTATGCGGTCCGCATTCTCACCTGGTTTTTCTGCAACTTTTGCTTTTCTAACAATGGTTTAATCCGTTTAACCACCCAAAACTCACCCGAAGCCTCTGGAACCTCAACCAAACACGCCAACATATCCCATATCATTATTCAAACTTGTTCCAACCTTCGGTACGCTCAAATCAACACACAACATCAAATTCGCATCGGATTCAAGCCTAAGGATTTTCAAAAATCTTCTAAATCGCTCTTTTGATCTAAACCCAACCGAACCACGTCCGAATGACCTAAAATTTCACACACACGTCCTAATTCACATCTCGAAACGACAGCAACCGTCGGAATTCCATTCTGACCCTCGGATCAAAATCTCGCTTATCGACCGGAAATCGCCAAAATTCTAACTTCGCCGGTTCAAACCTAATTCTACACCGGACCTTCAAAATCAATTCCGATCGCACTCCTAAGTCATAAATCACCTCCCGAAGCTAACCGAACCTTCGGATTCACATCCGAACCCTCTAACTCATAAGTCAACATCCGGTTGACTTTTTCAACTTAAACCTTCTTAAAAGAGACTAAGTGTCTCATTTCTTACCAAATTCACTCCGAACGCAAACTGCTCAACTCAATCACATAAAACACGGATAACGAAGCATAAATGAAGTAGGAATGGGAAAGACGAAGTGGTAACCCACGAGACGACTGGCCGGGTCGTCACAGAAAACAAGAAATGACAGCAAAGCAGTAACTAGTGAAAACAACTCAATTCTCGAAGTAAACTCAGAGATATCATTCCTCAGCATCTCACATGATAAATATCGAAAGCTAACACAATACAACACACACAATCCGTTGCGGCGCACAACCCGATCCCACCGTACAAATACAATCTTCCCTTGTTTCACCATATCAATATCAAGAATAACATATAAAATCTATTGCGGTGTGCAACCCGGCCGCGCCGTATCAATATCAAATTCTCCTTTATTTCATCGTATTACATAATCCTCACTTATTACACATGTTGCGACGTGCAATCCGATCCCATCGCATTATCATTTCCCAATCCTCGCTTATATCACCTGTTGCGGCGCGCAACCCGATCCACAAGCAATTTAAATTAACAACACCAATCCAATCGCTCAATTTACAAGAATTTCTGAAATCAAAGGGTATAAGTACACAGCAAAAAAGAACCACGTAATAATCAAAAGAATGCAATAATATTAACAACAGGACAAGTAAAGCACGTGGCAACTAAGGTGTGCAAGTTAAACAGATAGAACAAGTAGCAAATAGGCACGGAATTATTGAAGGGACTCAATAATTAAAAGGTAACAAGACAGTAAAAAAGACAATAACTTCAACTAAAGCATGTAAGGAAAAAAAATGACAACTAAGGTGTACAATAAGTTCTAAGAAAGTCAAATAAAAAGCATGCAAGAGCAGAATAACAATGAGAAACATAACATTTCTGAACAATTCAATTAAAGACATAGAAAGAGTATAGATAACCTAAATCGGTTAGATACCACATATAGCTCGTGTACCCACTCATCACCTTTCGTATACGGCTTTCACGTAACACAAATGTACAATTAACTTGAATCCTTAGGGGTAGTTTTCTCCAAACAAAGTTAAGCAAGACACTTACCTTAATTCGGCCTAACTAATACTCAAATTAGCTTTTCCTTTACAAATTCACCTCCGCTCGGCTCAATTTAGCCAAAGACGACTTAAATTCATCAAACCATGCAAGAGAAAATAATTTCAATTAAGAAAGCTATGATCTTTATACAATTTCCAAAAAGTCAACAAAAGTCAACTTCGGGCTCACCCGGTCAAAACTCAGGTCCAAGGGTAGGTCTTGACTACCCATAGCCTTACGAGTCCATATATGTATTTTATTTCCAAATCCAAGTCCAATTCGACTCTCAAATCCCAAATTTTTATTTTTTCAAAACTTTGGCAAAAATCCCCAAATTTCCCCTTAGATTCTCATGAATTTGATGTTAAATCTAATATATAATCACGAAATATAATTGAAAATTGATTAAAATTACTTACCCAATAAATTGGTATGAAAATTCCTCCACAAAATCACCACCCATCGAGGCTAGGGTTCAAAACATAATAAAATAAAGCTAAGTCTCGAAATACTCAACTATATGCAGGCTGTAGATGTCGTTTTGCAACAGGGGGTTCGCAAATACGAACCCCGCAAAAGCAAGTATTTCATCGCAAATGCGAAACATGAGATTTTGTGCTAAAGTCGCATTTGCGACCAAATTCATCTCAAATGCGAAGATAGATGCCCTCGCTAAAATGGCAGGCATCTTCGCAAAAGCGAACAGTAAAACTACACAAATGTGAGGGAGTTCTTTGTAAATGCGAACTCTTCCCCAGCAACCTAGGTTCGCAAATGCGATAGTCGCATTTGCAGCAAAACATCGCCAATGCGATGAAACCAGGACCAGCACTCAACAATTTAACAAAATCAATCTGAAACTCATGCGAGCCCCCGAGGCTTCGAACCAAACACCCACACTAGTCCAAAAATATAACACGAACTTGCTCGCGCGATCAAAATACCAAAATAACCTCTAGAAGCATGAATTGGGTGCCAAAATGTATGAGAATCATAATGAACTTCAGGAACTTCTAGAATCGCAACCAAGCCTCCGAACCATATCAAATCAACTCCAAATGACACCGAATTTTGCATGCAAGTTCCATATGGAGAAAATAACCTATTCCAAGTTTCGAAACAACATTCTGAATCCAATAGACTTAAATTCAAACCATGGTAAAACTTAGGAAAATTCCAAACCTTTAAATTGCTAACTTTCGCCAAATTGTGTCGAACCTTTCTAGAAACCTCCAAATGCAAATATGGGCATACGCCCAAGTCCAATATCACCATCCATACCGGAACCATCGACACTCCGATCCGAGGTCAAATACTCAAAGGTCAAAACTTGGTCAAGTCTTTCAACTTCAAGCTTCTCAAATGAGAGTCACTCTTCAAAATCATTTCCGAACCACTCAAAAACCCAAGCCAATGATGCACGCAAGTCATAATACACTATGTGAAGTTACTCATGACCTTAAACTGCCGAACTGGATGCAATTACTCAAAACGACCGGTCGGGTCGCTACATCCTCCCCCACTTAAACATGCGTTCATCCTCGAACGTGCCAGGAGTCTTTCCAAAGCTATCAAATCACTTCTTAAGATCACCATACATACACCCGCGGGTGATGCCAGCTAACCCCAGTCCATGTAGGCCTAACAACGCAACTTAACTGAAGATCTCACTTTATCCTTAGTCCATAAGCTTAGGACAGAACCCAATCCTCAACATCTCAAATTCATCCTAGAACCCGAATCTCGCATCAATACGTTGTATAAGCCTGAACAAGCTCAATCGAGCTACAACCCCAACCCAGGGTACAATCACATGATGTTCCACACAACTCGAATGCCCCCAGCAATAACTTCTGACCACCATAGCTATCCAATAGAAAGATGGGTATCGGTAATATACTTCATATCGAATAAAACCTTGTTCCGGACCTCCAATGCTGCCCATGATAAAAGAAACATGCAGAAACTCATAACGACCCATGTAATCAAAATGCCAAGAAGCTCTCTTGTCCGTCAAGGGCCATGGCCCAATTCTGAGCGGAGATAGCATCATCCCTTCAAACACTCCTCATCTCGATACGATAGGGAAAATTTCAGGTCTAGAAATCTCATCTCATCCAATACAAGCGGCCCGACTGACAACTCATTACGGAATCATACGGATTCTCACATAACACAGTTTGTACATAAAATAAGCAATGACTCATACATGCAGCAGAATAGAAAGAAGGCAAGGTACGTGAATTATCTAACAAGTGCAAAAGATATAACAACAAAGTACAATATCATCAACTTATCCCACAGAGGGCAATTGAAACACAAAATAAACACAAGGAAGGGTACCCCACATAACATCCGTCGCGGCGTACAGCTCGATCCTAAATATATCACCACATAGGGATACCCATCGAGCCAAAGTGCTCGGATTCACTGATCACATGAATGCCGATATCAAGCACGATAGAGAGCACAAATATAACTGTGGAAAAATGAACAGAAATAATACAGCATGGAGGAAAGCAAGTATAACTAAGGTGCAATGAGCAAATCAACATAACGAGGGCTATCTTGCCCATACCGCCACAAGACTTGAACGAGATTACCACATGCGTGAGAACAATCATACAACCTCACAGCCCATCACAACATAAGAGAGGAGCACATAACATTGACCGGGGGTATCCACCCGGTAACATGACCATGATATCAACTTCACAAGAGTACCCAAAACCGATCCAATATAGAATGCACATTTACATTAGGATTTCAAGTAGCCCCCAAACCAATTCCGATCATTCCTAAACAAGTAAGCATCCTTCCAAAAGTCCATAGCAACCTATCCACAATATATTCCATCAGGTATCTTATTCTCAACATTTCTTCACAATCAGCAACCAAGAAATAGTCTTCCTACGAGGATATCCACCCCTGAAACCTCCTGAATACCAGAATTTCCATACCCGATCTCAACTTGTAATACGAGTTAAGCATCCGCAAGTCACAACACAAGGTGCCTCCTAGAAAGTATGCTCTTCATATACGATATCCAATAATGCAAGCATTCTCTTAACTCCTAATATCCATCTAGGAGAAAACCATAATGTGAAACATATTCCTTATGTCAATAGCAGCCAGCCAACTCAAGTTGTGGTTGACACCATCGAGAACTCTCCGAGACTCGCCCGCACATAACTAAGTCATCAAAATCAAATCTCTCTAACTCAACCGAGTCACGCAAACCATCCAACCCAAGAGTACTGCCACAAATACCGGTATAGAATTAACACCCAAAAAGGACCAATTACCTTTATTGCCATGCTGGCCCAACACCTTCGAGCTGACCCAATCTTCGGATCCTCCTCGACTTTCTTTTAGGGTTGTTCCTCCCTGTCGGTACACAACGATCTCAAAGCCAAAACTCAATGCAGAAGACCTAGCACGAACCATGTAATCCAGAAGCTCACGAACCACTGTATTTCCTCTGAAGCACCCCATAATTTCGTAACTGACATGCCCATGCTGAAGAGATCTTCTGTGAATTTAAAGTTGTTGCTCTAACCCCTCTAAAATGTAGAATTATTTATGATGTAGAAATACCGCATGTCCTAGCATAATCCCCTGCAAACCTCATATCTTAATCATATACAAATTTCGTGGAACCTTTTAATACCACATATAAGTATCTCAGGCCAAAACTGATATAACACGTGACCCTTCAATCTGGTCATTGATAGTGGACTCCCCCACTTGGAACGAAGCCGTAGGACACAACATCCGATGATCCACAATACTAACCCTCATAGCTCGTACGGCACCAATCATAAGATACCTCAAATCATCTACTAAGGACACGCCCGTTCTCGTGACAGTCAGACTCGCTTTTTACAGTGCCTTGAATGATAATATACACCTTCCTCTGAGTAGAAATCCCATATGAACCACATAGTCTCTAATACCACCAACTATCCTCAAATCAACATGCACCTCGTGACCCTATCACGATTGTGACGATTATGCAACCAATTAAACCTTCCCAAGTTCGTATTAATCACCCAGACGCCAGAATCCGCTACACCCCCACATGAATAACTAAATGATCTCCCAATACATCTGCATATTCAGTCTGGACAACACATTGAGACAATATTTGAGCATCCTTGGCTCATTCATGGTCCCTCCACAGCATCACGAACCATCGTTGTATAGCTGATACCGAGGGCACAATATCATACACGAGTGGATGCAAAGGAATATAGGATATATGCTTCAAGTTGAATCAATGTCGCACGATAAGGAATGAACGAATTAGAATTTCTTAATAGTTTCTTAGCCTCTTGAAGATAAGTACAGACGTCTCTGTACCAATCCACAAGACTCTACTAAACTCGCTTATGACTCGTAGCACATATGAACCTAGAGCTCTGATACCAACTTGTCACGACCCCAACTTTCCTCTGTAGGATGTCGTGATGGCACCTAGTCTCTAACACTAGGTAAGCCAAACACTTGCTGATTTAATAATAGATCTCTAACCAAATAACTAATAAGCATGAAACAGAAGTTTCTATAATAAGCCAACAATCTCAACATGATACAATATTTAAAAATCGATAGTACAGGTCAAAAGCTTTTCTAAGAGTCGCTAGAAATAACAATACATCACTGTCCACAACTAATAGGAAATAACGGAAATAAAGTATAACAGAAGGTGACTGTGGAGCCTGCGAACATCCAGCATGTGTACCTTGAAGTCTCCAGCTGCATAGGCATAAGTCTCAGAACCAAGTCAACCCCATGTACCTGATCTACAAAAAAATATGCAGAAGCGTAGCATGAGTATAGCACATTAGTACTCAGTAAGTATCAAACCTAACCTCGATAGAGTAGTGACGAGGCCAGGTCAAGACACCTACCGGACATATAAACCTATGCAGGATATGGCGTAAAGCTAACAAAGACAGAATCTCAATATAAGGCCAATAGCAGAAACATTTTAAGTTACAATCAGCAGTGAAAATAAGGGGAGCACGAATGGCAACGAGAAACAACCAACTAATTTTGCAACAACATAGTTGAGGTACAGATGAAATATGAATGGGTTCAAGTAAGGGAACCCGATAACAACTCAATCAATCAAATTATTTCTAATGCACAAATTTCAACAAGAATTACCCCAAGTACCACATCTCATAATCTCAAACCATAAGCCACAACTTTCAAATCTTACACACATGGCACCTTGTGCCCACATTTCCCAAATCACTTTCGCACGGCAAAATCCACGTGCTACCTTGTACATTGTATCTGTATCAAATGCTACTTTAAAATATTCAAGAGATTTAATCTTATACAATAAGGCATAATAACAACCTGGTATAAAGTAGGAAATCAATTGAGAAAAATGAGTTTATTGTAGAATAATTTAGATGAAGAAAATAGCATTTTCAATTAAAAGAAAGCATCGGATAGCTACTGAATTAAATTTAGAGTTTGTTAAATAAAAACATAACAATGATTTATAAGTAAGATAAAATCATCAGATAGGGTGAGGAGTTTAAGTTGAAAAATCAATTAAAGTAAAATTTGACAATTATTAAGAATAGTAAAATACCGGATGAAAGACTAGTTTTAACGTAAGATCACGAAAGATAAGCATGTTAATAATTACTTCATTTAAAAACTTTATATTACCAACAACTCTATAGGATATGGGATAATGACTCGGCGTAGTAAATTCATCTTAAACATCAATTCACCAAAATAATAGTAATAGGAAAGAAAAACAGGAAATGACGGCAACGTAGTAAACTAGTGAAAACAACTCAATCCTCAAAATAAGTAAACCTAGAGATATCAGTCCTCAGCATCTCACATGATAAATACCAAAAGCTAAAACAATACAACAATGAATACAACATAAACAATCTGTTACGGCGTGCAATCCGATCTTACCGTACAAACACAATCTTCCATTGTTTCACTATATCAATATCAAGAATAACATATAAAATATGTTGCAGCGTGCAACCTGATCTCACCGTATCAATATCAAATTCTCCCTTATTTCATCGTATCACATAATCCTTCCTTATTCCACCTATTGCGACGTGCAATCCGATCATATCGTATTATCATTTCACAATCCTTCCTTATATCACCTATTGCGGCATGCAACCCAATCCATAAGCAATTTCAATTAACAACAACAATCTAATCACTCAATTTACAAGAATGTCTAAAATCAAAGGATATAAGTGCACGGCAAAAAGGAACCACGTAATAATCAAAGGAATACAATAAATATTACAAAAATAACAGGACAAGTAAAGCACGTGACAATTAAGGTGTGCAAGTAAAACAGTTATGACAAGTAGCAAATAGGCACAGAGTCATGGAAGAGACTCAACAATTAAATGGTAACAAGACAATAAGAAAGGCAATAACTTCAACTAATGCATATAACGAAAAAATGATAACAAAGGGGGTACAATAAGTTTAAACAACGTCAAATAAAGCATGTAAGAGCAAAATAACAATGAGAGACATAGCACGTTAGGACAATTAAATTAAAGGCATGGAAAGAGTATAGATAACCTAAACCGGTCAGTTACCACATATAGCCCGTGTACCCATTCATCACCTTGCGTACACGGTTTTCACGTAACACAAATAGCACAATCAACTCGAATCCTTAGGGGTAGTTTCCCTCACACAAAGTTAGGCAAGACACTTACCTCAATTCGGCCAAATCAATACTCAAATTAGCTTTTCCTTTACAAATTCTCCTCCGCTCGGCTCAATCTAGCCAAAGACGACTTAAATTCATCAAACAATGCAAGAGAAAATAATTTCAATTAACAACGCTATGATCTTTATAAATTTCAAAAAAGTCAGCAAAAGTCAACCCCGAGCTCGCCAGGTCCAACAGTAGGTCTTGACTACCCATAACCTTACGAGTTCATATATGTGTTTTATGTCCAAATTCGAGTCCAATTTGACTCTCAAATCCCAAATTTTTATTTTTCTAAAACTTGGCAAAAATCCGCAAATTTTCCCTTTGATTCTCATGAATTTGATGTTCAATCTAATATATAATCACGAAATATAGTTGAAAATTAATTAAAATTACTTACCCAATAGTTTGGTACGAAAATTCCTCCACTAAATCACCTCCCAATAGTTTGATATGACAAAACATCGCAAATGCAATGAAACCAATACCAGCACTCAACAATTTAACAAAATCAATTTGAAACCAATCTGAAACTAACCCGAGCCCCCAAGGCTCCAAACCAAGCACGCTCACCAGTCCAAAAATATAATACGAACTCGCTCGTGCGATCGAAACACCAAAATAACTTCTAGAAGCGCGAATCGGACGCCAAAACGCATGAGAATCACAATGAACTTCAAGAATTTCTAGAATCGCAAACAAGCTTCCGAACCATATAAAATCAGCTCCAAATGACCTTGAATTTTGCAGATAAGTTTCATGTGGCGAAACAGACCTATTCAAAGTCTCGAACCGAAATCCGAACCCGATAACCTTAAAGTCAAGCCATGGTCAAACTTATGAAAATTCCAAACCTTTTATTGTCAACTTCCACCAAATAATGGTGAAACTTCTAGAAACCTCCAAATGCAAACCCGAACATACACAAGCAAGATCAACATTACCAACATCACCAACCTCAGGTGCACCAGCAGCAGCAAAAGTAGCAACAGGAGGAACAACAACATCATTGTCAATAGCTATTCTTCAAGTATCAACAGCAGCAGTCGCATCAGTAGAAGCAGAATCAGCAACAGAGATCACAATAGCAGCAGTAGATTCAGAGGTACACCAGCCAAACTAAACAGCAAAACTAGCAGCAAGAAGAGCTTAAACTCAATCAATACTGGCAGCAGCAGCACAAAGAGATCACAACATTCAGAAATTCAAGAGAACCAGTTTACCAGCACCAACAAGGAAAGCAGCAGACGGCACAAAAAGCAGGAATATCTTTACCACCTCATAGCTATATGGTCACTTCATACTAGCCATCTTCATTCTTGCTTTCCTTACCTAAGTCAAAGCAAAAATGAAGATTGCTATCCCTTGCTATATAGCACACATTCTAGAAGATCTATGTATTCTGATAGAAGTCGATTTGAATGTATAAGAAGGACACTACTTCAAATCACTCACTTAGAATTAGGAACATTTGTACTGTTTTGTATAGTTGACCTAGATTCACCACTCACTGTTTTGTATATATGACTGTCTATCGATGTTATAAGATAGACAGTCATTACATCACAATAGGTCTGACTCATCTAAGCTACTTAGGTACATTTGGTCATCAAATGTGGATGACCAAAGATGTACACCTTCCCTATATGGAGGTCAGGTTTATGCCCCCCTCCATCTCTGTATATTGTGTTGTATATATATATATATATATATATATATATATATATATATATATATATATATATATATATAAAAAAAAAAAAAAAAAAAAAAACATACGCTCAAGTTCGAAATCACCATGGGGGCCTACTGTAACAATCGAAACTCTAATTCGAGGTCAAATACGCAAAAGTCAAATCTTGGTCAATTCTTTCAACTTCGAGCTTCTCAAATGAGAGTCGCTCCCGAAAATCATTTCCAAACCACTTAAAACCTGAGCCGATGATGCACACATATCATAATACACTATGTGTAGTTACTCATGGCCTCAAACTGCCAAACCAGACGCAATTGCTCAAAACGATCAGTCCGATTGTTACTCTTTTTCAAAAATGCTATTATTTTATTTGGTCCTCCTGTGTTCTTCATCTTCTATTTTTTATTTTTTTGCTGTTTCAAGGACAGAATATCGAGGTGAATATTTTAAAGGACCCAACATACAAAAATTATAGGAGTAAAATTATCTAAATGTGTAACATAATAATTTTCGTTTTTGACTTTCCTTCAAATATTATTCTATGTCAATTGCAGTTTTTTCTTTGAAACGTTTCATGTATTTTAAACTTATTTACTTGTCTCCTCCACTTCCTCCTCCTCGTTATCAGCCTTCACTTATTCTTCTTCTGTTATTCTTTATTCTAATTTAGCATCTTTTTATAGTTTTAGAAATTTTAATATGAATTATCGATTTAATTTAGTGCGTAGATCTCTTATGTTATTTTTTGTTAACAATTAGCACAAGTTAAATTAAAAATAATTAAATAAATAGAGATTAGAATTTTAGCATAGATCAAATTGATATTTGTTAAAAAATTTGTAAAGCTTTCTTAAGTTTAATAAATTGTTAAATTTGTAAAGGTAGATTGATTTATTGTTAAAATTTATGTAAATCTAATTTTTCTTAAAAGAATTGTGCGGCTTCGAAACAAAATAAAGAGTAACAGGAAAAAACAAATTAAAATTTTGTTAGAACCAAAATACAGTGTCCAAGATAAACCTTGTTTATTTGTTAACTAGGAGATACTTCTATTACTGAGACTACAGTATATGTCTGAATCTGTTTACACAAAACTCTGGGTCCGCCACTAGCTTTTGGTAAACTCTTAGACCTTGATAGTGGTGGTAAAATAATATAAAAAAGTAATTATCCATTCATATTTTTTTTGATAATAAATGTGAAAAAATTACCATTAACCAATCGAACTGATACATCACCTGAGCACCTATTACTGCAGCTCACAAAACACTACAATTAAGGCATGCAGAAACCAAAAAGTCACAGCAGATTCCGTCTTCCTTTCTACATATCCTTCCTATTACATGCCTACTAATCTCTAGTTACATAACTTTTGGAACAGTTGTCTACATCTTTGTTCTTTCAGCTTTTTGTATTACTTCTAATCTAGCTTTAATCTCCTTCTTTATCAGTGCAGTAACAAAACTAGCATTCACACTTGTGCTTCTGAAAATTCTCAGTTCCTTGCCATTTGTGGTAGATCATTGCTTCCCATATAGCTACCACCATTTTCTTCTTCACCTGTTTCCATTTCCTCTTCTTCATTCATTGTACACTCTATGGCACTCCCCTGGCCACCAATTGACTAGAAATCCGCTAAAAAGCGATCAAAATTTAGCGACCAAAGTTGGTCTGTCCAAAAAAGAGACCAACGTTGGTCGCCAAACTGGTGAAAATAATATAATAATAATTTTAAATACATTAGCGACCAACGTTGGTCGCTACTTGATCGAAAATTTCGTCAAAATATTGATCGGACCGGTCAGACCTGTTTGGTCAAACAAAATCCCATATTAGCGACCAACGTTGGTTGCATTAGAGGACCCACGTTTAAGATTAGCGACCAACATTGGTCGCTTAAGAAGAAGTAACTGTTGGGTCAAGTTAGCGACCAACCTTGGTCGCCAACCTGGGGAAATATAAATAAATCAGATTTAAAGTTGGCGACCAACGTTGGCCGCTAATTTTACAATATATATATTTAGAGACCAGATTTGGTCGCTTTCAGGTCAACATTTGGTCAAAATTAAACTCACTTTTGTATTTACTATCTAAATAATATAAATGTAAGCTGTTAACACTTTTGTAATATAAGGGATGAATAGACTAAAATATATTCTAACATGCTATATATGCAGTTAAGTAGTACTACGAAGCGTGCGTGCATATCCATATATATATATATATATATATATATAAGAGAACA
>MCJB01008246.1:84693-107824 GCA_002018475.1 Nicotiana obtusifolia | reverse complement strand
TATATATATATATATATATATATATATATATATATATATATATATATATATATATAAATATATAAGCTATATTCGATATAATATTAGTTAATGCACTAATACTTAGTGCATAGTATAGTGTATTATATAATACACTATACTATATATATATATATATAAGAACATGAAGTGCTCGGAACACAGGGATGGATTCTTTTAGGTATTGATTCACTTGTAACGATGAATCACCGTTATAGTATAATATATATATACCTTGATATATAATACACTATATTATATGTATATATAGTATAGTGTATTATATAATACACTATACTATACATTTAGTATATGCAATACACTTAGTATATATATACTTATATTATACTATATATATATCGAATATAACTTTAAAATTTATATATATATATATACACCTTGATATATCGAATATACCTTGATATATAATACACTATACTATACACTAAATATATATATATATATATATATATATATATATATCAAGATAAATAAATATATATATATATATATACATACATATATATATATATATAGTGTATTATATAATACACTATACTATACACTTAGTATATGCAATACACTTAGTATATATATACACTTATATTATACTATATATATATCGAATATAGCTTTAATATATATATATATATATACACACACACACTATATAGTATATATTATACATACACACAGAACAGAGTATACTGGAGCAACCAAAATAGCGACCAACGTTGGTCGTTATTTTCAATTTTAAAATTTTTAGATAAGCGACCAACGTTGGTCACTTTTTGTAATTACAGAAACAAAATCGGGATTTTCCCTTATTTCACCAAAATTTTCTAACTCCCTTATTTCTCTAACCCTAATCCCATTCCCCCACCCCCGCGCCACCATGCCGCCACTGCTGCCCGTCCCCGTCGCTGCCGCCTCTGCCCGTCGCCGCCACTGCTGCTAGTCGCCGCCCAACTGCCGTGCCT
The DNA here is from genome assembly GCA_002018475.1 of Nicotiana obtusifolia. Classification (NCBI taxonomy): domain Eukaryota; kingdom Viridiplantae; phylum Streptophyta; class Magnoliopsida; order Solanales; family Solanaceae; genus Nicotiana; species Nicotiana obtusifolia. The sequence goes on along the minus strand of MCJB01008246.1, from coordinate 106,826 downwards.
ATCTCTCTCCTTCTCCACCTATAAAAAATCATGGTTAGAATTATAACCTTCAATCTGTGTTATTTTTGGTGTGTGTGTTACAATATTTGATGTATTGTAGTTTATTGTTTCAATTAGTGTTTCAATTCTTTGTACAATGTATTTTATTGAGGATTAGGGTTTAGATCTTGTTCAAATTAGTTTTGTTAATTAATTTTACTAACTAATTAGTTTAATTATTTTCACTCATTCACAACAGAATCTGATACAAGAGGTCTTTCTCCCATGTTTCTTTCACTATCTTATTACCTAAATTCTACAAGAAGTTTTACAAAACATGAAAATTAGAAATTATATTTTATTAAAATAAAGTATTAAAAATGAACCAAAAATTCCATGAGAGCAGAAAATCCAAGAATTTTATATTGGAGTGTAAAATAAGCAAAAGTGTAATATTTTACTGTTGGGAGTTAAGTCTTGGCAAGAAAATCTATAGCTGGAAACACATAAGAGCTTATGACATTTTATAATCTGAATTTGTTTCCCTGTTTATCATTATAAAACAATAACTGCTCATAAGATTAAAGCTCTTTGCTAAAATTAAATTACAATAATCAGCCTATTTTATTTGCAAATTTAACTGAATGAGCCTGGGGAGCAAAAGAGAAAAATAAAACAGAAAGAATGTTGAGTTGACTCTGAAAACATCCATTAAACCCTCTATGAAACAGCAAACCAAGAAACCAAAAATACCCAATTTGCAGAAAAGGAGTAATGCATGTATACAAAATATAGAGAAGGAAAAAAATAGGAAGCAAGATATGAATTGAACTTTTAGTTTATGAATTGAACTTTTAAGATATGAATTAACTTTTAGTTTGGAAATTGAAATTTTAGAATATGAAATTAATTAACTAAAAAAATATCGGAATATGAATTAACTAAATTAATTTCCTCTTGTTTTATTTGTATAGATGGAACATCGTACTTGGATGTACAATAAGAATTATCCTAATCGACGGGGATTGAGGGAGGATTTTGTAGAAGGGGTGGATGACTTAATTAGACATGCAATGTCACTTCCACCATACCTAATTGAAGGAGTAATTAGGTGCCCTTTGTTAAGTGGGACTGTATGAAGTTTGAAAAACCGGATGAAATTAAGCTTCATCTTTATTGAAGGGGGTTTATAGAAAATTACTTTGTGTGGACTAATCAATGAGAGATCGATGGTAGCCATGGGATATTTCATAATCTAGTTGTGGGTGAAAGTAGTAGGTCGGTAGAGAATACAAATAGTGATTCCGGAATTCATCATATGGTTGCGGATGCTTTTGGGATGCACTTCGGGGGTGATTCCAATGAAAATGTTGAACAAACTCCTAATGATGAGGCAAAACGTTTTTATGAACAATTAGAGGAAACTAGTCATCCACTACGTAACGGAAGTCCGCACTCTAAGTTGTCTGTTGCAGTTAGATTACTAAGTATGAAATCGGATTGGAACATTTCTCAAGGAGCCATGGATTCTTTCATTGACCTTATGCGTGAACTAGTTGACCGTTATGTCGAATTACCTGTTGATTTCTATAAGGCGAAGAGATTAGTTTCTAAGTTAGGACTTTCGTCAATGAGAATTGATTGTTGTGAAGATGGTTGCATGTTATACTATAAAGATGATGCAGGTTTGGACAGTTATAAATTTTGCGAAAAGCCTCGTTTCAAAAGGCTTTCCAGCGGAAAGATGGTCGCTATCAAGTCGATGCATTATTTACCTCTTATACCTAGGTTAAAGAGATTATATGCGTCGATAAATTTTGCTCCTCATATGAGATGGCACTTTGAAAATAGAAGACCACTCGCTGTTATGTGTCATCCTTCAGATGGAGAAGCTTGGAAGCACTTTGATAGGACATATCTAGATTTTGCTAGTGAACCAAGGAACATTCGATTAGGTCTGTGTGCGGATGGCTTCACGCCTTTTTCTGTATCTGCGACACCTTATTCATGTTGGCCTGTCTTTCTTACACCTTATAATCTACCACCAGAGTTGTGCATGACTAGTTCGTATATATTCTTGAACTGTATTATCCCTGGTCCACATAATCCAAAAAGCTTAATTGATGTATATTTGCAACCTTTGATTGATGAGCTAAAACAATTGTGGTACGATGGTGTTGAAACATATGACATATCAACCAAACAGAATTTCAATTTGCGTGCTAATTTAATGTGGACAATTAACGATTTTACTGCGTATGGAATGTTGTTTGGGTGGATGACTACTGGGAAGCTAGCTTGTCCTTAATGCATGGAAAATAGTAAAGCGTTCACTTTGAAATATGGCCGAAAGCAATCATGGTTTGATTGTCATCGTCAGTTCTTGCCTCCTGATCATGAGTTTAGAAGGATGAAAAATGCATTCATAAAGAATAAAATGGAATGTGATTTTCCACCTCCGATACTTTCAGGAGAGGAAATTTGGGAGAGGGTCCAGAACTTCAGTAAAGTTACTGAAGCTCCACCTTATAGATTCCCAGAATACGATGTTACTCACAATTGGGTGAAAAGGAGTATATTTTGGGATTTGCCTTATTGGAAGGATAATCTTCTCCGTCACAACCTTGATGTCATGCACATTGAGAAGAACTATTTTGATAATTTGTTCAACACAGTGATGGATGTTAAAGGTAAGATAAAGGATAACGCAAAAGCTAGAATGGACTTACAAGAATATTGCAGGCGGCCTGAACTACACTTACAGACAACACACAATGGTAAGGTGTTTAAACCCAAAGCAAGTTACACATTCACTTTGGAGGAACGACGGCAAATTTGTGATGGGTAACGAAATTGAAGATGCTTGAGGGTTATACGTCGAATTTTGGGAGAAAAGTTGATATGGAGGTGGGGAAGTTGAGCCATTTGAAAAGTCATGACTGTCATATTTTCATGGAGACCTTAGTGCCTATTGCATTTTGTGGTTTGTCTGAAAGAATCTGGAAACCCATCACAGAGATCAGTTTGTTTTTCAAAGACTTGTGTTCTTCCACGTTAAGGGAAGAAAACCTACTCCAGATGGATCAGAACATTCGTGTCACATCTTCTAAGATGGAAAAGATATTTCCATGTGGGTTTTTTGATGTGATGGAACACCTTCCAATCCACCTTGTACACGAGGCACGACTTGGAGGGCCTGTTTAATGTAGATGGATGTATCCTTTTGAGAGGTAATATTATATGTTTGATGTAATTTTCTATTTTATTTTAATATTCTTGGCTAACCTGAAATTATGATAGGAAAATTGGCAAATGCAAACAATTTGTTAATTAGAGGAACAGGATTGAAGGACCTATATGCGAAGCTTATCTTGCAAAGGAGACTGCTCATTTTTGCTCTTACTATTTTGAGAGTAATGTGCCATGTGCTAGGAATAGGCCTAACAGGCACACAGTCGACCTTATGAATGATCCATTATATCTGCCTATGTCCATATTCAATCAACCAGGCCGATGTTCTAAAGATGTTTGAAAGAGGAGTTTGAGCGATATGGAGTTCAAGTCAGCTACACTTCACGTGTTGCTAAATTGTCCCGAAGTCGTACCATTTCTCAAGTAAGTATTAATTTAGTAGTTATCAAAATATAACAATTATTGTGATTACATCTCAATGCAACTACTAAAAATATTTGATGTGTCACAGTCACTTCGTGGGTCAATTTGGCCATGATGTTGTATATACGAGATTTGATACGTGGTTCAAACAATTTGTAAGTTTCTCCTTAAAATATTCTCACACTACGTAGGTAAACAATGTTTGGAAGTTATGCTAACATATGAATTTTTTTTAATAATATGTAGGTAAATGATCCAAATAATGGTGTAAACCAATTTTTGAAAGATATATCTTGGGGACCTAGGGTTGAGGTCAAAACAATGTCTAAGTACGTTTTGAATGGATATAAGTTCCATACCGAGGTTTGCTCTAAAAATAAAATAGCAACAACAGTGGGGTGTGGGTTCAAGGTGGTAATGGCAACCAAGATGGAGATATTGATTATTATGGTGCGATCAAAGAAATAATTGAACTAGAATATACAGGTTGGCCATACAAGAAATTGATACTCTTTAAATGCAAGTGGTTTGACCCACACCCAAAAAGAGGTACAAGAGTCCACAATCAATACAATATAATTGAGGTTAATCATACGAGGGAGTATGATCGCTATGATCCTTTCATAATTGCACATAATGTTAGGCAAGTGTATTATGCTCCTTATCCATTGCGGCGGAATAAGTCTGATTGGTGGGTTGTAATAAAAACCAAGCCTGTCGGTAGGGTGAAAGTCGAGAATGTGTTAGATGTTGCATATCAAAACGATATCTCCACTGTTGACCAAATAGTGGACGAAGTTTTAGAAAATGATTTGGAACATCCTGAACACATATTGGAAGAAGTTGATATTTTTGAAGTAAGAATTACAGAAAACGAGGAAGAAGTATCAACCGATGAAGCTCAAATTACCGAGGAAGAAGAATTCTCGGACGAGGAACTATACGACGATGAGCTTTAAACAGTTGGTTTCTTTAACAACTCTCGTTTATAGCTATTTTCTTTATATCTTTCAATCTAAATATGTATTATATTATACAGATGACAGGCAAGGGTCGAGGTAACAATGATTCTAGTAGTTCTCGGGGTCGAGAAAAGGCTAGGAAACCAAAGAGGAGGGTAGAAGATTATACTCCAACTTGTCCTGCAGTTTCAGAGTTGCCTATGCCTACGTCTTTTCCTCCACCCCAAGCCTATTCTGAGCTACCACAGCATCACCAGCCCTATACCTTCATGCAGACACCAGGTCTTTCATCACAGGGCCATAGGATTGTACGTCCGACATACAGTCCAGCCGCCGCACATCCACGTGGATCTCAGCCATCTGCATCGCATGGACCGCATCGATCCATGTCACATCCACATGGATCACAGGCATCAGTGTCGCAGCCACTGGGGTCACAGCCACTCGGGTCACAGCCACTCGGGTCACAGCAATCAGTGTCACGTCCCCCTGCGACCCATACAGCTATGTCGCAGTCACAGGGCTCGCAGCCATCTTCATCTGGGACTCCATCTATTACAGGCCTTCGCCTGCAAGACACTAGCTCTGACCCCCCTACACCTTCCACACATGCCTCTGATGTACATGGTTCGGACGGTGATGGTGATGATGACGAGGAGGTGCATCGTGATCAATATGGCAAGATCATCATAGTCCCTGAGGGTGACGGATAAGAGTTATTTGTTATTTTTACGTTTATTGTTTTGTACAGTTTTACTAAGATATTAATGTGTTTTTTTTAATTAAATTGCAGGTTCATCCCTAGTAATAGTACTACAAGGATAATCACCCAAGCCACCAGAAAGCTATTAGATGGCCCTTATGCGACTTGGAGTGATTTCCCATTCTCGCTTAAGGAGCAAATTTTTAATGAATTTAAGGTATAAATGCTCTTTTATGTAGTACAATTATTTATATTTATGATATTTCCATCTAAATACTTAACTTTTGAAATACAGAGCAAGTGTGTATGGGAACACCGCTATAGCGCGGATGTAGCTGCTAATTTCCATCTCAAGGCTCGCAAACGATTGTCACATTGCTTTTCCAAAGGTAGAAAGTTGAACCAGAAGCCCTCCTAGTTGCTTGATCATCTATGGGAGGATTTCCAAAGGCAATGGCTAACCGCAGAGTTCTTAAAGAAGAGCGAGAAAGGAAAGAAAGCTCGTGCTTCTGAGAAGGGAGGCTCCCTGCACACTGGAGGTGCGATCAGCCTCGGTACAATAAAGAGGAGAATGGTATGTAATTGCTTAATTTAAAATTAATTTTCTACCTCTGCTCTGTTTCTTAACTAAAATTTATGAGTTTTCAGGAGAAGAAACTGGGGCATCCGATGAGGCAAGATGAGTTATTCAAGGAGACTCATATTGTCAAGAAGAAGAAAAATTCCGATGAAGAAAGGTGGGTCGAGGGCCGAGCCTCGACTGTACATATAAGTTTTTAATTTTCATTAAGTACTTTGATTTACTTTTATATAACTTTTGAAATACTAATTCAATGTAATTTTTCTTATAGGATCGCTTTACAGCTGAGGTGGAAGAATTCATATGCAGCCAGCCACCATCTTCATCGGGCAACCCAATCCAATCGTCGGACGAGAATGCTGAAAGACTATGGACGCAGGCTGCTGACGGTCCAAAATGGGGGAAGGTATACGGGCTTCCCACTAAGAAATTCCACCGCTATAAGTGTGGAATGCAAGGAATAGGCACTTCCGCGCAAGCGGAGCAACTTGATGGGGAGAGCCTCTCCTCTGCGCGGGAGATTGTGGCAAAGCTCACAGCCGAGCTAGAAGCCTCCAAGGAAAGGGAAAAGATTAGAGATGCTCAGTACATTGGCATACAAGAGCAGCTCAAATCTCTCTTGGCTTCTGGCGCTTTTCCGATTCCCCGGTCTCGTGAGTCATCGCCAGAGGCTCACCTTCCCCGTGCTACTTCCTCCCGTCCTCCCCGTTATCATCCCTCCGGTCCTACAGAACTATACCCTTTTCCATACCGTCTTCATGATGAAACTTCATCAGACGATGACGATAATGATGTACAAACTAATCCTTGACTTGTAATAATAGTTAACTTATTTTGGTTAGCTTATGTATAAGTTCTATTGAACTTTATACTTTGTTACTTTTAATGTTGTTGTTGTTGTTGTTGTTGTTTATTGTTGTTGTTATTGCTGTTTATTGTTGTTGTTGTTGTTGTTGTCGTTGTTGTTGTTGTTTATGGCATAAAATACCATAAACGAATTTGGTTTGTTGTTGTTGATGTTGTTGTCGTCGTCGTTGTTGTCCGTTGTGGCATAAAATGCCTGTTTAGGATTTTGATAAGCTGGCAGGTGGTGTAGCTGCCAAAACAGACAGTTTCTGAAAAAAATAAACCAAAAAAGTGACCAACGTTGTTCTCCAGTTGGTCGCTTTTCACTGAAAAAAAATAATTTTCTGGAAAATAGCGACCAACGTTGGTCGCTATTCAACCCAGATTTTAAAACTGTGCAAATATAGCGACCAACGCTGGTCGCTTATTATAAAAAAAAAAAAAAAAAAATTTCTTCAACATAGCAACCAAGGTTGGTCGCTATTTTATCCAAATTTTTAAAATCTGGAAATATAGTAACCAATGTTGGTCTCTTATTGTAAAATAAAAAATTTGTTCTTCAATATAGCGATCATGGTTGGTCGCTTAATTAAAATAAAAATCATAATATTAATTTTATGGCGACCAAAGTTAGTCGCCATTGTCCAGATTATAATAAATAAAAAATACCATAATTAGCGACCAACGTTGGTCGCTAATTGGCGACCAAAGTTGGTCTCTATATGTTCTACCCGGATTGTTTGGTCCTTTTACCTTAGAGACCAAAGTTGGTCGCTCATTAGCGACCAACTTTGGTCGCTAAGGTAAAGGGACCAGCTGAATATGGACCAGACCTGTTTGGTCATTTTTTGGTCGCTTTTGGCTAAAAAGAGACCAACTTTGATCGCTTTTTGTGGTTGCTTTTTTCCGGATTTCTAGTAGTGATTCCTTACTTCTTTTATCCAATTGCAATCCACAAACAAATTTCTGTTGTTCCATCTTCACATAAACAATATGTGTTATCTTCCACTAGTATGTGCAGCCTTTGAAGTCTTTCTTTTGTAAGCAATTTGTTTAGATTGGCCAGCCAGAATCTGTGCTTTGGCTACATTGTTTTGGTCCATACTAAATCAGCTTCCTGAAATCTAAGTCCAGTTAGTATAGCATTATAGCTTCTAGTCACTAAGTAGTATCTATTGGTTGTGAGTTTGTATTTACCGTTCTGGTACTGTTGCTCCAGTGGCGGATCTAGAGTGCAGTTATTGGGTTTTCGGAATCCAATAACTTTTGCGTAAATCCTATATTTCTATTAAAATATTCACTAAATATTAATAAATATCTAATTAGGAGCTCAATTATTATTGTATATTAATTTGAGATTACGATAGGAACCCATATATTTTAAATCCTGGTTCCATTGTGACTTTGAGTGCATTTAATTTTCTCCAGTACCAACTTAACTACTATCTGCTGGGGAGCTATGGTTCCATATACTTCTTGCTTGCTTTATATAAATGCCATGCACCCACCTCATCCATAGTAAGTCTTTTTTCTCATTTATTTGTCCGTGTAGCTTTCCTATTGAAGCTATATTCCAGCTCCTACATCTTTTTATGTTCAGGCCACCATATTTTTTTGGCCTACAAACTTTTTCTCATGCTACTAGAGCTATCTTCTTGTGTTCATCTTATGTGCCCCATAAATGTTCTCTGCATATCTTATCAACTGACTTAAGAATACTTTGAGGGAGTATAAACACTGCCCCCCAGAAGTTATAAATTAAAAGTAGGACAACCTTGATAATTTGTAATCTCTCTTCATATGACAAGTATCTTGAATAGTCACAGGTGATCCTTCCTGTAATTTTATTTAACAACTGGTGACATTCTATTTTGCTCCAATTCTTTGAGAGGTGGTAGCCCCAAATACCTTATGGAAAGGTTCTTGGTACAAATCCGATCATAGCAACTATTTCCTCTTGCACTTTATTTGTAACCCCATCTAAGAATATGCTTGATTTGTCTGTATTAGCTATCAAGCCAGTTACACTACTAAAGTGTTCCAAGACTTTCAGAACTTTCTGAATAGACCTCTTATCCCTTTTGCAAAAGATCATGAGATCATTTGCAAAAACTAAATGACTGAGTCTAAGTCCCTTGCACATTGGGTGGAACTGAAGTCAGGCAACTCACTCATTCTCTTCATAGTTCTGGACAAATATTCCATAACTAGGGCAAATAGCAGAGGGAATATTGGAATCATCCATATTGCCCATTTAAACATAGATTGGATAATGAACTTTTAAAAATGGATCAAATATGGAAAAGATTTCTATTATTCACTTGAAAAATGGATAAGCAATGGGTTTAACTTTTACATTTGTAAAGACTCAAATTGGGGATTCCTCAAGTTTGAGAGAACAGGAATTTCCCAAAAGTGATCATATTCAAGAAGCCATGGATAATATGGATATCCATATTATCTATCGGTTAACCCTTTCTTATCCGTATTAAATATAAGTCGGCCGGCTAATTTATCCGTTTTTATACTATCCGTTTCTTGACCCACCCACATTCGAACTGACCAAGACCTTGATATATGGTGTCTTAGTTGTGACAGTGATTAGCTGAAAGAAAATTCATTTGATTGACAAGATGCCACGCATAAAAAAAATCAAGTGTATTACAGGAAACACTCGAGAGGAGCTGGATCCGATCTATTAAAGCCTTTATAATTTGCTGCTGATGAAGAATGCTTTACAGGATTTATTTATTCTTTGGATGGATGATGATAGGCTAGAAATATGAGTTTTTGACTATTTTGTATTTATTATTTGTTATACTTAATTGTGTTTGAGCTAAAATATGAAAAATTTATACTCATTATATGTTTTTGGTTGTATAGATTGTGATTTCGGACTAAGACAAATTTATGAAACTAAAAGAAATAAAAGTGAATTTTGAAGTCTGAGCAGAGATTCGAAAGTTAAGTCGAGATGAGTTCGGGTCGAGGATTGACCAATGTATAAGAAAAAGTGAAGAAAAATGTTTGAAGCTAAAATTTGTGCTAAACAACGTGTGGGACGTCGTGTCTAAGGAAGTTGCTGCCCAACTTTTAGATGTCAGGCAAAATGTGCAATTCTCTGAAATAGGTCATTAACACGTCGTGCGCAAGGACGTTTGGCACGGCGCGTCTGCTTCTATGCAATTTTATTCCGACCCTATTAAGGGTAATTCTGTCCAAGGTTATTTCTACACAATATAAATACACTGTAAACATATTTTCGAAGGGCGATTCGACCTAGGAGAGTTCTGGGGAGCTACTACGGCTTGAAGACACAACATTTCATCAATTCTGTTGCCAACAATCAGTGCAAAATAAGAGTTTATATCGTAAAGTTGTCTTTGATATTTTCTACGTTCTTAAACTTAATTGTGATAAATTTCTCCATATCTATAGAATAGTTCATCCCTAGGGTTTTGATGGTTAAAGTATTTTGATTGAAATTTATAGATTTAACTCTAGTTTAATTGTGTGATTACGTTTATGGAGCTTTGAATTGTTTGCAACTTTATCTACCAATTTATTTAATCGAAAGAGGAATATTTTGGTGATTATTTACATTATTTTGTTTGGTTTAATTTAGTGATTCTTTAATTGATTTAGTGGTTTAATTTAGTGGTTTAATTTTATTTACATTATTTTATTTTATTTAATTGAATTGTTGATTAAACCAAGTTAGGAGAATATTCGAGAGATGTTTTCCTGAAGACTAGTCCATTAACGTGTTCTTGCATATCTTCATAGTGTTTCATATTAGTTTATCTCGTAGAATTCAAATTTAATTGCGGGAGGAATCTTGACCTTATGTTTAAGCCAATTATCGAGTGAATTCGTGAGAATCATTAGAACATTAAAAGTGAATTTAAACAGAATTAATCCCGAATAACTATCTTACACATATCATGTCATGGCCCTTATTTCTCATGTTGTTTACAAACCGTGTTAAACCCTCATTCTTTGTGATCAAGTCTACTTAGTCGTAATCTTAATTTATTTAGTTAATCATAGATATAATTACCTCCAATTAAGTGTTGATCATCCTAAATAGCAAAAAATTATAATTTAATTGAACATTATTTAAATCCAATTCCTGTGAAAACAATAATTTTATTATACTATCTTTAGCTAGCGAGCATTAATTTCGGGTTGTGGTTTGCGTGCGTCAGGAATAGACAAAAGTAATAAGACATCAGAAACACCTAAGGTAATGCACAACAAGCCTTGTTAGTTTTCTCAAAGGTGTCTCCAACTTTGCTGGAAATCTTAGAGAATTTGTTTCCAGTTTTCTTGTCAAAACTCTAGTATGCGTAACATGTTGGCTCTGGATCCTATTGATCTTCCCATGATGCTCGTGCGAAATGTATGGTGTAGGGGTGGGCATCGATCGGTTCGACATATCGGTTATTAATTTATAAATATGTTAAATCGATAATCGAACCGATAAAATATCGGTTATCGGGTTTCGGTTAGTCGGTTATTAATCCTTATCGGTTCGGTTATCGGTTTATCTATTAAGAACAAAAAACATTCAAAATTTTTATATTTTTATTATAGAAATGATGATCATACTGTTAAAAGAAAGGAACTAAATTCTTGCTCTTAAGAGGGATTAAATTTCAAATTTAGAAAAGAAAACTTTCTTTTATTTGAAAATCTCAATGAATGATCTCATCAAAGTTATAAGTTAGTAGGAGCAAGGAATAAGGCATTCAGCAATCTAATATTATTACCTATCTCACTGCGGGCAAGTATAATTCACAGGAAAACAATAAAATCATAATCATGTAAATGCTAAAGAATTGGTGCAACAAAAGAAACTAACAGAAAAACTAAAAAATTGAATAATTAATTCTTTAAAGTTTAAAACTAAAAATCTTATGAAGAATTAAGATGAGAAATTCAAAAAAGTTTAAAACTTGCTCCGAGGATTAAGGTATGAAGATGAAGAGTAACTGCCGAGAGAATTGAGAGAATGAAGCCATAAGGTGGCTTTATATATTTAGTGGGTAAAATTATAATTTTGTTAAAGCTTATTGAGCTATCGGTTAAGCCATTAATAAAATTGGGCAAACCCAAACCCAAACCCAAACCGATAGCCCAATAGTCAAATATTATTAAACCATTATCGGACTATTTACCCAATAATCCGATATCGATAACCTAATTGTACCCGATATATACCCAGCCCTAGTACGGTGTGAAGTTATACCTGAAATATGTAGGTGTATATCTAGTCACTTGGATAGTTAAAAGTGTTTAAGTGACCAAGTTTAAGCGTTATCTATGTATTTGGCCTCGTTTATATGTATATTTAGTGAAATGTGTCGTAGCATTATATAGATGACGAAACAATGAGAGCTGCTTTAACAAACAAAGGGACTTAACAATACAAAGCTGCTGTTAAGAAACAATGCAGCAGGAGCAAACTTCAGATCAGCTTATTGTTTCGAAGAATGGATGATTTTATGAACTCACCAGTTCAGTGTCCAATGAATTCACCTTTGGTCAGGACTTGAAGAGAAAAAAATGGATTAGCTTCTTGTGTTTGTCTAATAAGAGGAGTAAAAATTTCCTCTCTTATAGTGATGAGTGATAGAATATTTGATATATATATATATTAGTATTTGATTTCACAGTTTATTCCAGTTTGTGCAGCTGATTCAGAACTGCATAGTTAACTGAAAACGTGAAGAACTCATGATTCAGAATACTTTTTGGAATGTTGAAATACACTGAGAGATTGTCATCTTGCACGAATGAGATTAGGTATGCTAAGTACAAGAATGTATATGTCCCATTTTTGTTTTGTTGAATGGGTTAATGAACTTCGCTGGTGTATTGGATTATACATGGCAAAATTTCCGATATATTCTGACAGTGTTAGAAAATTAATTCAAAGTTGTAATAGAAAATCTCAGTTATTTTAGGATTTGATTTATTTAGTTCATGTTAAAATAGGATTTGTATTAGAATTAACATAGAAATAGATTTTCATGTTTCTAATTGATATAGGTTTCATATTATTATAAATAGGGGTATTACTAGCTTATTTTATGTGTGGAGATTGGCGAGAATTGTAGAGAGCTTCCAGTGATTAATAATAAAATATTTTCCGTCATATTGATATCAGAGCTTCTACGATCTTGGGAGAGAATCAAGTAGCGGCGACGCTAGCCAATGTGTGCCGCCAGTCAAGCCAAAGAATATGTTGGCAAAATCATAGATAGTTGTCAACAAAATTAGATTATTCGATGAGAAGTTTCAAGACAGATTCAAGAAAAAAAATAAGTTTAAAGAGGTGTGCAAACAACTATGGCACAAGATGAAGAAACTCTTTCTAAAAGTTGGAGAGAGGTTTAAAATATTGCAACTTAATTATGTGTATCAACAAAATTGGGTGTTGGTGACAAAGTGCATCAACGTGAGTTGGAGACAGGTGCTTCAACAAAATTGGGAGTTGGTGACAAAATGCATTAACAGGAGTTGGAGACTGGTGCTTCAACAAAATTGAGTATTGGTGACAAAGTCCATCAACGGGAGTTAAAGACAAGTGCTTCAACAAAATTGGTCGTTGGTGGCAAAGTAGATCAACGAGGGTTGGAGACATATGCTTCAACAAAAGTAGAATTTGGAGAAAAGTGCTCCAAGACAACAATATAAACAAGTTAGACGTCTATAACTTTGAATTACGGGAGAATGTTGGAAAACTAATTCAAAGTTATAGTAGGAACCTTAGTTATTTAGGATTTGATTTATTTAATTCATGTCTAAATAAGATTTGTAGTAGAATTAATATAGGAATAGGCATTCATATTTATAGTTGATATAGGTTCATATTATTATAAATAGGGGTATTACTAGCTTATTTTATGTGTCGAGATTGATGAGAATTGTAGAGAGCTTTTAGAGATTAATAATAAAATATTTTCCTTTAGACAAATACAAATACCAAATTAAGAAGAAATTGCTAACTTCAGATTTCAGATTTCAGGAAACACAAAAAGTGTATGAAAAAATATAATAATATTCATTTTTAACTCATATTGTAAGGATACATTAATAATAAAGGGTAATACATGAAACTCTCCTAAAACTAATTTGGCTTACAACTTGCAGACTTAGGTCATGTTGTATTCTGCCGACATACGTATTTTAGAAGACAAATAGAAGTACTCTTGATTCATTCAGACCTGCATTGCATTTACAACCTTACTGGTCACTTAACCTGTAGGAAAATATGGCCCAATCTTGGGTTTTATGTAAAAATTACTGAGTTGTGCATTGAAAATTTAATTTCAATATCATTGTTGCTAAATAGAAAAAAGAAAGAAAAAGGAGATATGTGTTCTGAGGCTATTACCATTGGAACTCCAAGCTAATATGATGAGCCCCTTCTCTTGTAGTTGGTTCGAGGATATTAAAACCTTCCAAGAAATGACGCCAACACATGTAATTACTATATTTATGACACTTGGTGCATTTCTTTTCCCAGCTTTTCAGTTCGCCCAATAGGACCTTAAAATTCATAAGTACAGTGCAACATGAAAAAAGAGAAGAAAGGTTGAAAAATATTAGGGTGAAGATTAATGAAGTCATAACATTGCAAATACCTGAGTAAAGTTATTAGTTAGGGCCTCTGAATTGATCGCTTGCACTAGCAAGGTTCGTGGATGGTTGTAACTAAATAATTCATCGATTAGAAATTCAAATCTTGGTACCCGTGAAAAGAATATCACCAAATTTACGTGCTTGATACAAAGTGGTTGAATATTCCTTCCAAGATTGTCGGGATAAAATCTTACCTCCTTCCATAGACAATGCAAAATCATAGTCAACACGAGTTATCAAACCTGAAAGAAGATCGGTTGTTTCAATTGATCATTTAGCTATATACATACCTTTGATTCGGTTGCATCGGTTGCCATATTTTCACCCAAATTTTCAGAAAAACTTCTTAAGCACTAAAACGACCTACTGATTGTAGGAACATACTTAAATTCAATCTCAACTTCCACTAGCCTTGAACCAACCACTGAAAACGAGCTTGGGAGTTCAGCCTTCAATCTTAACACACGCCAAGGCAATGTAATACTATTTTCCTGTTTTTTAAAGCTCTTACATTTCTTGATTAGTGTTTCATTATTATAAGCCCGGGATCGGAGACTGATTCCTCATTGAGGCTGCCCTCGAGTCTAGAATCATCCCTCCCCCCCCCTATTTTCAAGTGATTTGATAATTTATTACATCTCATATTTGTTTGTTCTAGCAATCTTTACCGTTTGTATTGAATAAATCCACGTATCCTGAAAATCACTTATAAATTTAATTGTTATCTGTTTTTTAGGGTAAACAATGTGTTATCTTTCACTACTATGTGCAGTCTTTGAAGTCTTTCTTTTGTAAGATATTTGTTTTGAATGGCCATCCAAATTATGAATATGTGCTTTTGCTGTATAGTTTTAGTCCATACTAAGTCAGCTTCCTGAAATTTTTCAAGTACAGTTAGCATAGCATTGTAGCTTCTAGTCACCGAGTAGTATCCACTGGTTGTGAGCTTATATTTATCATTTTGGTACCACTGCTCCATTGTGACTTTGAGTGCATTTAATTTTCTCCAGTATCAACTATTATCTATTGGGGAGCTATGGGTCCATATACTTCCAGCTTGCTTTATATAAATACTATGCACCCACCTTACTCATAGTAAGTCGTTTTTCTCATTTAGTTGCCAGCGTAACTTTCCTACCGAAGCTACATATTATATTCACGGGTTAAGGAACGTGTCACTAGGTGATTAACAGGAAAATCCTCTTCTAATAATGAGGTCTTTTTCATTTTTTATTTCTTCCCTTTGAACGACCTATGGTGACAGATCTGTGGTGCTCGTGAAAAGGAGATCCAACCGTAAGACTCATTGAGAGAGAGTCTCACAAATTTAGGGTTTAAAAGAAAATTCTATGTGTCTTTATTTCTAGCATTACTGCTCTTTAAATAGAGCTTACAGAAAAACTTGTTCAAGTAAGAAACCTAATTGAAATAGAATTAAAAACTTAACGTAATGCCATAACTGAAAATAAAAGCTAGTAAAAATAAAAAAATATAATTAATATTGTTGCTAAATGGTTCCGCACTTTTTATACTGTTTTCCAAGAAAGGCATCTTTACATCACTCCCCTCCCAGAGAAAGAGCTTGTCCTCAAGCTTGTAATGTGGAAAAGCATCACGAAATTGAATCAGATCTTCCCATGTAGAATCATCAGTTGAAAATCCACACTATTGAACAAGAATCTACCAATTTCCACGATAGAGTCTAGATCGGAGAATGGTGTTTGGAACGAACACAACTTTGCCATTTTCCAGATGGGATAAAGTAGGCTGACTGGTAGGAACTTATCCCTTGAAATGTTTGAGAAGGGACACATGAAAGACATCATGAAGCTTGCAATCTGGTGGTTAAGCTAGTTGATAAGCAACTTGACCAATTTTGCACACTACTAGAAAAGGACCATAGAACTTAGGAGCAAGCTCTGATACCATATGTAACAGTCCAGCCTACTAGTGATATTATCCGTTTTTGGTTCTAGGCCAGTATGGTTTTTAAATGTGTCAGTAGGGTCTAAGGCTTGTTTACTTATATACCCAATATCTCTCCCATATTTTGTCGATGTGGGATTTGCCTAGAGTGTTACATACACCCTCCCCCTCTTCTTAGAGACTCAGCGTCCTTGCTGAGGTTTACCCCACTACCGTTTAAGGTTGCAGGCGAAGTGGATACCAATTTATTATATTCACGGGTTAAGGATCTCATCACAGGACGATTAACAAAAAAAATATCCTCTTCTAGTAACGAGGTCTTTTTTTATTTTTATTTCTTCCCTTTGAACGACCTATGATGACAGATCTGTGGGGCTCCCTTTAAAAGAAAATTTTGCGTGTCTTTATTTCTAGCATTACCGCTCTTTAAATAGAGCTTACAGATAAAATAGAAAAATTTGTCCAAGTATGAAACCTAATTGAAATAATTAAAAACCAAACATAATACCATAACTGAAAAGAAAAGCTAATAAAAATAAAATAGCATAATTACTGTTGCTGCTGAATGGTTCCACGTCTTTTATGCTATTTTCCAATAAAAGTATATGTAACACTACATTCCAGCTCCTGCATCCTTTTATGTTCAGGCCACTATATTCTTTTGGCCTACAAACTTTTTACATGCTACCAGAGCTATCCTCTTGTGTTCATATGATGTGCTCCATAAAATGTTCCCTGCATCTCTTATCAATTGCCTTAAGAATACTTTGAGGGAGCATAAACACTGTCCCCATAGGTTATAAATTAAAAATAGGACAACATTGATAATTTGTAATCTCCCTGCATATAACACACTTGCGATTCTTTCTGTAGTTTTATCTAATAGTTGGTGACATTTCATTTTGCTCTACTTTTTTGAGGAGAATGGTAGCCCCATGTACCTTATAGAAAAGGTTCCTGATACAAATCCTATCATAGCAACTATTTCCTCTTGCACTTTACTTGTAACCCCTGCCTGATTTGTCTATATTAGCTATCAAGCCAGTTACACTGCTAAAATGTTCCAAGGCTTCCATAACTTTCCGAATAGAGCTCTTATCCCCTTTGCAAAAGAGAATGAGATCATCTGCAAAAAATAAATGAGTGAGTTTAAGTCCCTTCACATTAGGTGGATCACACTACTAGAAATAGTCTTTTTCCACGGAAGAAGCGGTGGGAAATTTGAATATTCCCACGACATTCCCAGGGGAGACGCTCAGTGAAAAAATGATTGGTGGGAATATAATTTCCCAGGACATTCATGGGTAATTCGAAGGAAATTTCCCATGGAAGGTTTCACGAGAACTTGGCACATAGTGTATTTTTCCACGATTGTCGTGGGAAAAGTAATATAATATAATAATTTAATTTTCTTAAGTTTCTCACCGAATCTGTGGGAAGTATTAAAAATAATTTTGATATTTTTTCTTTTACCCAAGGAAGCAGTGGGAAATATGCATAACACGAATATCAGTAGGAAATATTGAAATTCTTGAAAGAATATGGACAAAATTCCCACGGAGTCGGTGGGAAATCCCTGGGAAATGTGAAAAATATTTTCATGGCTAAATCTGTTTTTAGAACTACACCACCTGCCAAACAGAAAGTACAACCACCAATACAAGACTAAATACAATTAAGCATTCAAATACCAAATTCAACATTCAATCAAATTCATTTTATAAACATCTAATTCAATCCATGTCATAAACAATATCCAACAAAACATAGAGTAGAACAAAAACTCAAAAAATGCAGCATTCAGTATTCAACATCCAAGTACTATCCAAGACAAACTAATAAAAGAAACTACTCCTTGATTATCATCAAATGCTGCTGGAGAACAGAGCACAGGAAATGCACCAGATGCTAAGAGGGAGTTTATCTGAGACTTGAGACTTTTAACATCACTAGTGACAAGTCTTAATGCACTATCATTTCGCCTCATTTCTTCCTCTTTTTGCCTTTCCTCTTCCTCTCTTCGCCTATCTTCTTCCTCCTTTCGCTTTGCCTCTTCTTCCCGTGCAGTCCTTTCTTGAAGATACAACTCCGCAATCTTCACTACTTTTTTATTCAATTGCTCAAACTCATCCAGATCAACCGAGCAATGTGAGGAAGAATAAGAACCAGACAATCCAGAAGTACGACGGCCGAGACTAAACTCTGATCCAAGGCTGTAGACTCTCCCCTTATGAACGCCACTGGCTGCCTTAATCCACATGTCCATGATCTCCTCTTAGGATGGTTGGATTAGACTACCTTGATCATCAATCGACTGATTTTGAATGAACTCCTCCAAGCTTCGTTTAAAAGTATTCTGTGAAAAATTACAATTATTATAAATATAAATTTTATTAAAGAAAATTTATGCAAGTAAGTATCTTTATTTGTCAAAATTTAAAGTGAAACACACAGAAAGATAGAAAGCTTAATTAGCAGCCTAGCTGGACTTAATCACTTTAAAGTATCTTTATTTCTCAAACTGGTATAGAAGAAGAAAGTTAAAAACAGAATGTAATGAAATGAAATTTAGATAAACTCAGAGGAACTAAAAGGAAAACAAGATAATGATAGAAGAAGAAAGTTAAGAACCAATAAAAGTCCGGAATAGTGGTACATGTATTGGGTCGGATATACCTAAATGAAGTCGGGTTCGGGTACGAAATGAGATCGGGTTGCCCCGGTCCAGGAACGACAAATCGGTCGCACAGGATGGAGAGACCGAAATAGAACAGCTGGTATAGTCGGCCAGGAGATGCTTCGTGATTGTGGACCGGCCCCAACCCGAAGGTCTCGCTAATCATCGGACGTTTCGCCAGAATTAATTACCTCAACCATTATGGTCGTTATGCTATCATTTAAGAGTATTAAATCCCATGATTAATGGGGTTTTCCTTGTAATCAGTTCTCTACTTTTATTATGACTCTTACACTTACTTAAGACTTTTACACTTACCTAGGATTTTAAGACTTGCCTATAAAAAAGGCAGATATCCTTCATTGAAGGGCAACTCATTCTTCTCATCTCACTAAGCAATTTACTTTATCATCTCTACTGTTCTTCAAAATTCAACATTAAGCTATCTACTACTGTTTGTTCAAATATTGCTTCATTATATACGATTCTTCATTAATATATTTACGGTTTGATTGCTCTATCTCTCTTATAACACTCTGATTACTTACTACTTACGTTTATTTGGTATCAAACTAATTTACGGATCCTTAGCTCTGCGAACAAATTCAATTGTTATCCGATTCTAAGGGTAAACAGTTTGGCGCCCACCGTGGGGCTAAGGATATTAGTAAATTTTTGATACATTTTTTCTTGAAAACACAATTTTACACTTGCTCTTTGCAGAATTTTTTGTCTTTCAGGACACAGATTAATCATGGCACAATCACTTCCCCACAGTAACGAGATCAACAACCAAATAGAAAACAACAATTTGCCCGGACATGAAGTCCCAGCCGATGTCAATTCTCAAGTGGCGATCGAAGCCGACCAAGCATCCGGCTCAACACATAGCGTTCGGGGGGAGAACCGTTCGGGAATTCAACAAAGCGGAGAAGGCGAAATCAGCCTCAGGGTAATATTTGACATGCTACAAGCTCAACAAGTAGCCATATCCCAACTACAAAGCCGCACCTGGAGCCCATACAGAGCAGAAAATGCTACTTCTCGAGCAGCAATCGGACAAAACGAGCCGGCCATAGTGACACCGGATGAAAGCGATGCCGGGACCAATCCCGGAATTATCAAAATGCTGGAAGAATTAACCAAGCGGGTCGAAACAGGCGAAAAAAGAATCGAAGCCAATGATAAAAAGGTCGAGACATATAACTCAAGGGTAGACCAGATACCGGGAGCACCTCCGGTATTGAAGGGTTTGGATGCCAAAAAATTCATACAAAAACCATTCCCTTCCAGTGCCGCTCTGAAGCCAATACCCAAAAAATTTCGCATGCCCGATATTCCTAAGCACAATGGAACCTCGGACCCGAATGAGCACGTAACAGCCTATACTTGTGCTATAAAGGGAAACGACCTCGAGGACGACGAAATCGAGTCCGTCCTCCTGAAGAAATTCGGAGAAACTCTATCCAAAGGAGCGATGAGTTGATATCACAATTTACCACCAAATTCCATTGACTCCTTCGCCATGTTAGAAGATTCGTTTGTCAAAGCCCATGCAGGGGCCATTAAAGTTGAAACAAGGAAGTCTGATTTGTTCAAAGTCAGGCAACATGATAGTGAAACACTAAGGGAATTCGTGTCTCGATTCCAAATGGAGCGAATGGATTTACCACCGGTTACAGACGACTGGGTGGTGCAAGCTTTCACTCAAGGGTTAAACACCGGTAGCTCTGCCGCATCAAGGCAGCTTAACCAGAGTTTGATCGAGTACCCGGCTATCACATGGGCTGATATTCACAACCGATATCAGTCGAAAATCAGAATAGAAGATGATCAAGTCGGAGTCGCATCGGGTTACTCTTATACGGCCAAAGTTTTCGATCGATCTCGAAGAGACAAATTCCAAGAACCAAGGTCAAGTCGAGACAGACATCGACCGTACCCTGAAGATCGACGGCTTTTGTCAAGGGGACTCAAGGTCCCGAGACAAGAAAATAGATACGAAGGGAACCAAAGGAACAGGAGGCCGTTGCCAAAGGGCAACTTTGAGAAAAACCATGATCGACAAGAAGCACCCCGGTTGTCTAAATACAACTTTAATATTGATTCGGCAACTTTGGTCTCAGCAATTGGCCGCATCAAAGACACCAGATGGCCAAGACCACTTCAAACCGATACCGCCAAGAGGGATCCTAACCTCGTATGTAAATATCATGGCACTCATGGCCATAGAACCGAAGATTGCAGACAGTTGAGGGAGGAGGTTGCCCGATTGCTCGAAAACGGACATCTTCGAGAATTTCTTAGTGACCGGGCAAAAACTCATTATGAGAACAGGGACAGACCGGCAGATCAAGGGGAACCGAAACACACTATCAACATGATAATTGGAGGGGTGGACGCACCCCAAGTACCGGTATCGAAGCGTACGAAAATCTCCATCACCCCTGAAAAACGAACTCGAGACTATACTCCCGAAGGGACTTTATGCTTTAGCGACAGGGAAATCGAGGACCTTGCACAACCTCATAACGATGCATTAGTGATATCAATGATGATACAGGATACCCGAGTAAAACGCGTTCTTATCGACCCTGGAAGTTCAGCCAACATAATCCGGTCCTGGGTCGTCGAACAGTTGGGACTAACAAGTCAAATCGTCTCCGAAGTTCGGATACTCAATGGTTTCAACATGGCGACAGAAACAACTAAGGGAGAAATAACATTAATGGTGAGCTGGTACCTCCAGGGCAACAAGATTCTGTGTAATCGAAGGCGATATGAGATACAACGCCCTGCTCGGAAGGCCCTGGATACATGACATCAGGGCGGTACCATCAACTTTGCACCAGATGTTGAAATTCCCCTCGATTGAAGGGATCACCACCGTTTATGGTGAGCAGCATGCAGCGAGGGAAATGTTTGCAATAGAAGAAACAACATCGAGGTCCATCGATCACCAACAGAAAGCCAAATAGCAATTACAGAAGCCGGCCTCGAACGATGAGTTTGAGGGAAAGCAACCAAATGAAGACGATTTCGAGGTACCTCGATCCTTTGTTGCCCCCGATGAAGCTGATGCAACCAAATCAACGATCGAAGAGTTGGAACAAATCTCAATCCGTCATGATGCACCCGACCGGAAGGTATACCTGGGCTCGGGTTTAAACTCCGAGCTCAGGGGAAGATTACTCT